>JAAXCT010001264.1:0-204117 GCA_012490785.1 Eragrostis nindensis
CTCGCAGACGCTGCCGAGTAACCGCACCTTGCCACCAATTCCGCGGCGAAAGTCTGTTCGTCGCCCACCTGTCAACGCAGTGCCGCTCGCCCGAGCTCCTCTCCGCGCTTTGCGCGCCGCTCGCCTCACCACCTCAACGGCCGCCTTCATCAGCCTTCCTCTTTTACCGCTCGGGTCCATTCCGGCGCCCCATCACTGACGTTGCTAGAGCTTGGACTCTAGGACTTCAGGTTCGCTCCCTCGCTCCCATGCATATGCAAACCATTCCAGCGCCCCATCGCTGTGCTTTCTTGCTCCCCTGCATATCAATAGTATGACTTTTTCATCGACCCGTTGAATCAATTACGAATTGGCTGATGCTTGAGTTAGAGCTGTAGTAATTTCTTAATATTTTTCAGACGGCCATGACATGGATTGGGCATTTGTTTCTAGAACAGTCGCATGAATCATTTCTTGGCACATTTTGCTGCCTGTATTGCCATGATTGCAGCTAAAATCTGTAGACAATAATGTCGTTTTGTTGATTCTGAGTGTAGTTTATCCATCAAGCTCCAAGGTTCATCAGTCCAAGCATGAGAACGGCCGACAGCAAAATGGAAGCATTGACGGTGTGCAGTTTAGTGGATTGGTTGCCAGGTGCTATCCTTCCAGGTAAAAATTTATTTGTGAAGTAATCTATGTTTATGCATAATGTTACAAATTGGCAAGTACTTATCAGACTCTCAGTGTATTTCATCCCTTTCGACCATTTGAAATATTGGGATCTGTTAGTTAGCTTTGATTGACGAAAGAGGTGCACTCTCCAGTAAATGCCACTCCATATAAACCTTTTGTGGCAAGCTGAACTCTTAATGTTCATGAAGACTTAGCAGCTCTAATTTTGCAAGCATAGTTCGGAAAAATTGGTCTTTTTTTTGTACGGGACCTGTTTGTTGATTGTATTTTGTAGGGGCAGTTTGTATGTCACTCTGAAAATGCTAGAGTTGGTAAAGCGGCTTTCTCTCATTCTCTATTCTCAGCCCGGTGGATGTTATTTTTTTTTTGTGAGGATGTTAGCTATTTAACATCAATGCTTTAATGCCATGTGCGATATTTGTATATGATTCACGCTTACAGTTTGTTACTATTGACGTTTTAATTAGCACAATACGAGATATAGTACAGAATTAACTAGATCCATTTGCAAATTGCAATGGAGCATTATTATGTCGGTGTTGAACAGTCTGTTGGATGCATCTTTGTTAAACCTGTTTGTCCTTTCAGTTTTGTTGCAAATCCTTTTTCATTGTTCTAAAAAATGGTACTGAAATATGTGTACGTTACATAGAGAAAAACTGCATGGTCATATATTCATTGCATGTACTTGTACAGCGATTTTTAGTTAGCTGCAGAAATCATCCATCAAACTGGCAAGTAGTCAAATTCAGTTTAAATAAACTTTGACTCTCCAGCTCCAATGTACTCTTTCTACATTCGTTAATCAAAGGAAGTTGATAGGAAAGAAAATTAATGTCCCGTATTGTCCTCATATTATTTAATTTACAGCTAACAATACATTCTATGCTATGAGATCTGTACACGACACTTAAGATCGAATTCTCCCTGATGATTATAAATTTTTAGTGCAGCAGAAAATGGTCAGAATGCAGGCTGGTTTTCCTGGTGATTCAGAGTTGCGAAATGTTTCTTTCGCATTTTCAGGTGTTGTTCCCTCCATCTTGCAGATGCGTTATTAGTTTTATTTCATACTCCTTCAGTTTATCTTTGTGGACTTGTTCGTAATTCAAGATTCATGGCTTTGCACATTTTGCACATATGTTGCATATCTGTCAATCTGTGTAGGGAGTAGGGGCGGGTGAATTCTGATAGCACCCCTCAACATCAGAGCTTCTATTTCCCTCCAAAAAAAAAGCAATCAGAGCTCTATGTTACCAGTTCAAAACATTTTTTTCTGTTTTCCATAAAATCCTACATTTTTCGCTGTGCAGTTAATAATATGTTAATAATGTAAATATTTCAGGTGATCTGCACAACGTTTATGCAAGTAGGATACTGACACGTGTAGGCTTAATTGTGTTTAACATGGGATTACAAAGAGATCCCAAAATACGATGAGTTTCAGATTAGGCAATTTTTGATAGTCAGATTAGACAATTTTGGATTTACTTCGAATGTGCGCATGATATGTGGAGATGATCCAGACGTCGTTATGTGAGGCTACAGCCCAAGGAAAGCCTGAGAGAGGTTGAGGTGTTGAGGACCTATTGTGAGACCCCTGTGTCACTGCAAGCCCAAACCTGCTGCAAACATGTCCTAAACTGAACCAAATCAGGTCAAACATAAATCTGAGGCTCCGTTTGGATGTCGATATTCAGAGGAAGGAATTGAATTGGACCCTGAATACCAAAGTCGAGCTGTATTGAAATGCCTTGCAATGCAATTCTGCTGTTTGGATGTTCATGTAATTGGTAGCTGGAATCTTAGGTAGCATCCAATTCAATTCCTGTTTGGATGTACACGGTCGAATTGCGAAATATTGAAAGATTTGAGCATCATACAATATGTAACATATGTATGAAAACATTTTCCTAACACTAGTGCATATATTTGAATATATGTACTACATAGCTTTAAACATAAAAATCATGAGAATATTATGGAAAAGGTTCATAATAGCAGCAACATTCCAAAAAATTCAGATGGCTGGCCTGCTTGTGCTACCCTGCAAAAAGCAGCAGAACAATTCAGTTTGTGCAGCACATAAACGATTGAAGGAGAGAGAATTAGAGAGTGTTCAGATCTGGACGAGTCAAGGTCAGGGAATGAGGGAGAAGCTCTCCACGGGTTGCTGGTGGAGGAGCTTGGCCTCATTCATGGCCGATTGAGAATGGAGGAGATGGGGCGAGTTAGAGTTGCAGAGAAGCAGGGAGAGAGGCTCGATTCGTTGGGTTGCTGGTGGAGGAGCTTGGCCTCATTCATGCCGATTGAGAATGGAGGAGACGGGGGCGAGTTCGTTTTGCAGAGAAGAAGGGAGAGAGAGGCTCGATTCGTGGTTGCTGGTGGAGGAGCTTGGCCTCATTCATCGCCGACTGAGAATGGAGGAGAAGGAGGCGAGTTCGTTTTACAGAGAGGGAAGGGAGAGAGAGGCTCGATTCGTTGAGGGAGAACGACGGGGATGGTTGGGGGCCGACTCACATGCGCGCGTCTGCGTCGCCGTCGCCTCCTCCCTTTCTCTTCTTTGCTGGCCTGCAAGGGAGACGGGAGGAGCAGGGAAGGATTTCGCTGGAGGAGCTCGGGGAGGAGTGCGGGATGATTTCTCCTCATACAGAGCGCGGAGGCTCGGAATCGAACGAAGCGGTAACGCGGGCACAGGAAGAAAAACGCTTCGGCATTCGACCTGGTTTCCGAGAGCGAATGCCATTGACATCCAAACAGCGGCATTGAGGCCAGCGAATGCCAATTCCAAATTCCGGCCCTCAATACCAACATCCAAACGCAGTGTGAACTGAAAATCAAATGTTCAAAGAATGGTCCATCAATGCTTGTTAAGCAACACGAAATTTTCAATAACAACTCAAAATTTTCAATAACAACTTGTCCAATCAAAGAGAATTTTGGAGAATTTTCCAGAATTTTCCAACTTCTGGGAGGACCTCTGAAAATTCAGAGAAGATCGTGCAAAAGCCTCTGTTCTTCGAATTTTAGTTCAAAATCTGGAGTTCAAAACTGCATCAACCCAAAAGTAAAGCTGGAGCTGGATGTGTGTTCTTCACTCCCAGAATGTTTCGTAATTTTTGGAAGGCTGGAAGTACTGATTTTAATTCGTGCAAAACAGCTGGACTACAATTCACGAAAAATGAAAAACTCGTCGGGCCCGCTGTCCCCACCTCCTCCTTCACCGATTGGCCTTCACCGGCGGTGGACGCCGCCAGTACCGCCTGTGCGCCGCGGATAAGACCCGCGCCCCATCCCTCCCTCTTGGCCTCTCCCTTGCCCGCTGCCTCCACAAATACAAACCCTAGCTCCTTTCCCGGTCGCCGTTCGAGCTCGCCGTCGCGCAGCCACGGTGAGGCCCCTCCCGGCGGAGCCGCGTCGCCTAAAGCTGCGCAGCGTCGCCCTTGAGCACCACCATGGCGTCGCCTGCCTTCTCTCCGCTGTAAAACTCGCGAATCGGCGTCGTCCTCAACTGCGGCCGCTTCGTCCTTCTTCCGCCACCGTCAAGCCGCCGCCATCCCCGTCAAGAATCTCCGCGATGAGCTCCGGTTTCCGCCACTCCTCCTCGACGACGAGCACGAGGACGAGCACCAGGACGCCAAGGTGAAGCCACAGAGCCTCTCTGTTCCCTCTCTTTCACTCTGTCTTGTGCGCGCGTCATCGCCGAAGTTGCCTGAACCGCCGTGCTCACCGCCGGCCACTTCCTTATGGTTCCTGTCGACCACCAACCCCTCAAATGGGTGATAAATGCGTCGTGCTTCGTGCTGGTATTTTTCTCGGAATTTTTCGTGGCTTTTTGGGCGTGTTCCGGCGAGCCGCCGTTGCTCTCCGGCGACCTGCGTCGCCATGGGCGAGCTCTGCTTCGACTTCGACCAGGGTCGGATCTGGTGTGCTGCACTTCGTGTGGCCTTTCCTGTGGCCTGGATCAGATTGGTCAGTTGTTTCCGAATTTTGTTTAATTCTCTAGAAAATCGCAGAAGCTTGTAAATTTAATAGAAAATCGAATATAATCAGAAAAATACCAATCCAATTTTGATGGACTCCTTGTTTCCAGATCTATCCGACACAATTGTCAAACTGGACAAAACCTTTTATCCATTTTCTGTAAAATTTCTTAAGCAATATGTCTTGTTTAAATTTTTTAAAACTAATCCTTAATTCCATAAATCATGAAACTTCACAGTAAGTTACCAGTGGTGCTCTTCACCAGAAAAATGCCGCTGGACATAAACTAATTTTTGAATTTAATTTAATCTAATTAACCAACATAAGTTAATTTATGTAATTAATTTAATCAATAGTCAATGAAGGAAATACTTATGACGAAAGTATAATTAAATTTAATTGCATCTAACTTGCATTCCTTTGTCATCACATATAGCTCTCGAGGTGATCCAGGAGCAGGTGGAGGCTATGATGCTGAGCAGCTCAGGAGGAGACATCAGCTGATTTTCTCTAGTAGCTACCCGCACCCTGAGCCAGGCAATCCTTGGTGCATTCTGTCCTATGTTTTCATTTTTCTATTATCACTATGTACGAGGTCTAGATTGTTTGTGCACTAGCTAGGTTTATAGGAGTTGATTGGAACCATAGAACTGCATTAGGTTTACCCTTTCCGATTATCTTTGATTTCCTGTTAGTAGTATGTTGGTCTTTGTCGATCGTTAGCGTTGCTATGCTTAGTGCTAGTGATCGGTAGAAGTCGAGTGGTAGGTCCCACTCGCATGGTAGGACCATGACACATTGGATTGTACTAGAAAAATTATAGGCTTTTGCAGACCGGACGGGGATTGTTTGCATAGGATGGTTTGGAAAGGCTGGGCCTTCACGGTGGTAGCCCCGTCTGTGTCGATTAAGGACCGTTCGTTGTTAGCCCTATTGAGCAAGTTTGACTTGTACGGATTCACATGCTGGTGATATGGGCACCAGTAAACCGACGTAGCTTGGCAACCGTAGGGACAGACCTTACCCTACAGCTACGGGGGAATGAGACAACCCGCGGACGACGGCGGGGCCGGGTATCGTGTGGGGGTGGTCCCAATATTTTGCCAGGAGCAGCAGCTAGATTTCGGCCTTACGGGGGCTTTGAGAAAGGTTGCCATATGTGGTATGTTCGCAGGCGCATATGTCGTGTGGTCAGGTTTTCTCATGCAGGATGTACATCGATGCCGCCGCTCTCGGATATGAGCAACCCTTGTTCAATGCGTCACATCGTAGTGTGTTTATGGATGATGATGATATGATGATGATTATATATATTACTGCTCTATTTACTTACTGTACTACTGCTTGTATGTTACTTGCCTGTTTAGCTCTTAGCTGCACACATTACTTGGTTAAATTAAAGCTGAGCTAAAATTTGAAAGTAAGGACTCAGTAATTCGTGCTGCTATCGCAAGTTTGAGTCAGCCTGCCCCTTGTAGCCTTTTCATACAAGGAGTCGGCTGTAGTTGGCCATGTTGATGGGTAAGTCTTGCTGAGTATTAGTTCCTCAGGGTTTGGCTCTTTATGTTTTTATACAGGTATCGTCTTTGCTTCCGCTGTCGCGTGGTGCTGTGATCGTCTCCAGGTTCACATCGTAGGGCTTCGATGTGGGTCTATGTATCGTCGATTTTAGATGTAATTCCAGACTTCCGTTGTGCTACTCACGTGTTTTAAATCATCTGAGACTTGTAATAACTTAAAAATATAAAATTTGTGTTGTTTATGTGATGTACTATCTGTGTCCGTTCATCAGCACTTCCCACTTGATCCTGTGAAAAGCGGTAACGCTTCACCTATGTACCAGGCCAGAGGCAGAAGGGAGATCAATCATGGCTGGACGACACATTCGCCAAACGTGTTGAGATGCTGAATGTTATCAACTCTCTAATTTACTCATATATTCATACTCTCCAAACGTGTCTCAATGACTGTGGAGACTATGTTATAATTTTGATATTATACTTACGATGGATGTTAGTTGTATACTCTGTATTATTCTCCTGCCTTGTTCTCTAAATACTCAAAAGTGTGTTATCATCACTGAGTGACGAATATAAATTGTTTGTCACCTGTGTAAATGCTACTGCTTTGCTAATCTTAATGTGATACGTTGCATTCTTGATATATGTTTAGAGCATCTAAAAGTTCATTTGACATGGGTAAAGGCTCGTTCTTGAAAGTAAAATACTTGTATGGGCCTTCATGAAATATTCAACTCCCGTAGCAACATACGGGCACTCACCTAGTTAACTCTAATTACAATGACAATACTAGTGACAATAGGGGGATGGCTAAGCAAACTACCTGTTCACCGTTGTTCTCCTTTAATGAATCTCCTTCAAAAGAGTCGAATTAACAGCTAGGATTTGATTTTGTTTTATTGTTCCTACAACATTATAGGGTCGAGACTAGTTGAGATTAACCTTCCAATTTGGTGAACATAATAATCAGGTATTAGTCTGGTATTAGTCATATTCCAAAGGCTGACATGCCAAACACAAGGTGAACGGCTACAAAACAGCCTGAAAAAAACAACTAAAAACAAAGTAAACTCTACCATAGCTCTGCACCTCCACAATTCTATGGTGTTGACCAATCTCTATTGTTGCAGCCCTATCTTCACCCTCAGAAAAAGTCAAAAAGAATAATCAATCTCTCTGCCAAAAAATATTTGTAGCTGCTTAAACAACACTTTGAGCATACCTCCAAACTCCGTCGTGCAAGGTTGTGCGGAGGTGTAGCACCTCCCCGCACACATGCGTGATACTTTCGGTATACATTTTATCATCATGCAAAAGGATGTCTATCGAATCATGTGGAGATGAATCATCTCTCCACGCACTATGCTTTCGCCACACCATTTATCGACATTGAGTGACTTCCCCGCCGATGAACAGAAGCCTTAGCCTGCAATCATGTGTACCCAAAATCGATGGCAGTCATCACCTCAACATAGCAATGGCAACAAGTTAGCCAAACCTGCGAACCACCATGGCTATGGCTTTATTGGCCTCTCCCAAACAAAGGGAGATCTAGCCGTCACAGAACATCGTCTCTCCAAGCTCCGCCAAACATGCTTTGTCTATGTCATCATCTCTCTATGTCTTCATTCTGACCACCAAAATGATACAAGGTGCAAGAATTGATGAGAGCACCCACCTCTCAAATGCGAATTTTGAGGTTGGAGAGATTAAACGTCAACCGTCTTCCTCTTATCCTTGGAATCGCAGCCACCACTGTGGATCCGGCATGAGCAAAGGCGCAACATCGCCAACACCACCAGGATGTGGATCTACGTGGCACGGCTAAATGGCATGGCAATGGGGGCATCCGGAAGGAAGCTGGGGTTGAGCCCCGATGTGTGTCACCATGGTTGCGGCCATGTACTCGCCAACCCTGCCGCCAAGTCACCACGTCATCACAGACGTGGATCTAGGTGGCCCGACCGAACTGCATTGGTATAATGAAAGAAAACAACCAACAGTTGACCTATACAAAATAATGCTGAACTTGTCAAAAGAATCTAAGAACATGGCTTCCTTGGAAGGCTTGAACCAAATACATCAAGAGGCCATGTTGCATGCATGTGTCAGAACCGCGATCGAGTGCTAGTAGAAAATGAGAATTGAATTTACAAAAAAAGTCCTCAATAGATGCCATGATTAATGAGTCGGCTTCAACTTTCAAGGTTCAATCAGTCATACGTGTTAACATATATGAGGAAACGTTAACCAATGCCTTGAACTAAACACAATAAAATGCAAAAAAATAACCAACAGTAGTTGACCTCAATACTCTCAACTTGTCCAAAGAATCTACGAACATGGCTTCCCTCACCCGTCGACCATGTGCCATTAATGTGCATCATGCGTGTTCCAAATTCTGTATTAAAGTTATATTTTTATTTAGGAATTACAGGAATGATATGCGAAATCACAAAAATAAAAAGACAATACACACTAGCATGGTTATATTGCAGAAATACGTATTTCACGTTCTGAAAGCTCAATTGCTCAAAAGGATCACTTTTTGTGCTGCGGCTGCATGAAAGTATTGACTCGTCATGCAAATTCTCTGTCAAGCAAGATATTATTTGTGCAATTTCATGATTTCACGTTTTATTTCTGTTAGGAAGGCGCTGAAGAAGCATAAATGGGATACGTGTCCTTTTTGCAGGAAAAATAAAAATGGCAACACGTTGCATATACGCACTTAACATAAAAAATGGCAACGGTCGATATTAAAAAAAGTATTAGAAAGTAGCAGGACTGATTGATGGCCCATGTGAGGTGGTGGGCTGGCCAGAGACGGCCCTCGAAAGCACAATTAAATTCATCTGCTCGCGGGGAAACCCGATGCAATAGTAATTTCACTGCAAAATAACAGCACGGGCATGCGCTCCACCCCTGTGCGCTATAAATAGTGTGTCGGGCTGGAGGTACAACGGTTCACTGCCTTGGTGAGCAAACTTCGTCAGATTGAGGAGCACGAGAACAGTGAGAACCAAGATGTCGCAATACGCGAAGAAAACTTCTGCAACTGGTGCGCTTCTCTCTCGTTATATATATACATCTTCATCAGGTTCCCGCAACTAGAACTCACAGCTGATTGGTTTGTTGTCTTGCTGCGTAAAATCACGTGCAGGAAGTGCAAGGAGGTCATTGATCCGTATCTACAATGGGAGTTGGAGGATCGCGAGGCCGCAGGAAATACAATGCTAGTAGTTCCTACGGATGCAAGGTTAGTACCTACTGAATGTGTGATTTGATAATCTTTTATATTTCGCATTTTTACATTATGAATATAGTAAGTACATGCACATTTCTAACGTTGGACTATAATCTCACCAGGCCAGCGTCGGGACGATGGCCTGTATGGAACTTTTAAAGACAATAGTTAGCTGTCAAAATTATTACGTTACTAGTCAGCTAACAACTATCTCATTAACTGCTCTACCCAGCTAACCCAGCTAATAGATGGCGAAAAGACCATTTTATCCTCAGCTCCTGGAAAGTCCACAAGCTATAAAATAACCAGACAAAAACTAAGAGTAACAATCACAGTATGCCAACCCAAACCAACCACCTATTAATTGGTAGATTCAAACAACCTCTAGCAAAGAATTAACCGTTAACCAGCTCATTATTATCGCTAGAGGTTACAAAAACTGGACCGAAATCATCCCTAACAATATCCCGGTTATTCCCTTTAATCACGCATCTCGACCAAACAACCCCTAGTTGCTTTTTTCAACGAAAATCAATTGGTTACGGAATCGATCTGGCAACACCAATTAAAAAGGGTGCCGCTGGCTCCTCTCCAGATCCAACATTTCATGATAGGATTGCCTCCTTCTGCAACACCAAAACCTAACACGAAACCAGGACGCCTTTGACTCAACGAAGGCCTCTGCAAGAACTAGTCCAGGATTACACAACCATCGACGACACAAGTAGGAAAAAGCCGGCGATCCGTGGGTACCGCAAGTCCACATCACGCCTGCATCAAGCAAGGACGGTGTTCTCTTCGCCTAATGGCCTCTCATGGCTATGGTATTTCCTCCCCAAAACAATTATCGTTGGTGTTCATTTACTAGGCTAGAGTGATCCGATTGCTATGGGTGAGTTGATGATATGTCAAAATTGCGTTCTAACTCCTATTTTCAATTAAAAGATAATTCAGGGATAATCATGCCTCCCGTGCCTCTGTCTCGGGGAGGGGGTTCACATGGCTCGTATTCTGGAAATCCATATCCTCCACCAAAGTTTCACATACAAGGTTAGTGACTAATGCATGAGACCTAGCTTTTGCCTCATGTGCATGGTATTTTGCATGGAGCATCCGTCGTGTTTCCATTACTTTTTTTTCTCATATCTTTCTTTGTGCGGGATGGAGCCTTAAGTTGTAATTTTGAATAGTTGCATGCATCTACCGATGCAGATGCTGGAGTAAAGATCTATTCCCTTTTCTAAAAAAAATCTGAGCGCCTGTAGATTAGTCTAGTTAATGGATGTTTTACAGAACTCCTGCTCTACTTAATCCATAGATTTGCTTGAATACGCTCAAACCTAGCTTCAGAAATCCATATAGATCTTGAGTGCTGGATGGATTATGAGAATTTGGTTGAGTCATTTTATTATTATTTTGTACATAAAATAAAAATAACTTATTTTGTCTTATAAACAAAAAATTCACCAGGGATCTCAGATTTGGACTTTTGTCAGATCCAAATCTGAGATCCATAATGAATTATTTTTTGGCAAAGTTCTAACAGATTGAATGTTTGTTTACTTTTTATCTCTTTCTTCCTCCATTCTTTTCCGAGCATCTGTGCAGTGTTCTAGCATTCCTTGATGCGGATTATAGATCTGAAGATTTGAATGGATAAAGGGAGTTTGGTTGAGTAGTTTATTAAATATTTAGGACTAGAAATAACTAAATTAAAATATGTTATTTTGTCTTATAAACTCAAATTTAGGATGGATCCTTGATTTAGTGCTATATCTAATACTAGGATGTTAGGACTTTGTTATTTCCTTTCTTCCTTTGTAAAAGTTCCAAAAATTTTACTACGTTTCTCCGTTTCATGGACTAGAAGAGCTCCAGGCCGTTTTGACAACCTGAATCTGGGCTTTGGGACCGTGAGCTCTCCATAGCCCACAGGGAATAGATTTAGAGTTAAAGGGAGTCCAGGTAATTCTGCTGGTCACATTACAGAGGTTTCTTGTAGTAGAGGGTGAAAGGTTAGCAGTCTTGGGGCAAGGCATGATGATCAACGGAGGCAGCCGCATATTCGATGTCAGTCATGAACACATTTGCTGCCGAGGGGTTATGCTGGAAATTCAGAAGGAGGCATGGCGTGGGGAAGGGCTGGCCCTGCCCGGTGCCCGCATGGCTTGGACAAGACAAACTGTGCACCATTGGAATCTCAACCCATGTTTGGCTTTATAAAACATCAAGAGAAAATATATCATCTCTTTGTCTTCCGTTTCTTAAATCTTCCATTTATTTCAGCTCTAACATTGCTTTCCTTTTGTGCATGCACGAACGATCGAAATGCTAATCCATGCTCACTTGATAATCGAACATGCATGGCCCTTAACACTACGGGAAACCGGCTATATGCCGAGAGCCAAACTCTTTCCGAGAGCTATTTGTCGGGCTCTCGGCAAAGAGCCTCTTTGCCGAGAGTGTGCTCTTTGCCGAGAGCCAAGGGCAACACTCTCGGCAAAAACACGGCCCTCGGCAAAAATATCCTTTGCCGAGAGCCAGCTGTCAGGGCTCTCGGCAAAAGTATCCTTTGCTGAGAGCCATACTATAAAAACTCTCGGCAAAAAAAAAAAAAACCCTCGGCAAAAAGGATCACGTGCCACGCACATGCAGCGCCGCGCGTAACGGAACCAAACTCCGTCAAAAGTTTGCCGAGAGTTCGTTAGGGACACTCGGTAAAGGTTGCTATTTGCCGAGTGTAGAGGCTAACACTTGGCAAATAATAGTTTTTGCCGAGAGCCTTGCCTGGACACTCGGCAAAATAATTTTTTTTTTCGTTTTTGGCCACTATTTTTTTTGACCTTCCTTGACGTGACGGCCGTTTGGGTGCCGTCATGTTACTTTATTTTGCCGAGACCCTTCCTGGCTCTCGGCAAAGTCTTTGCCGAGCGCCCGACATTTGGCTCTCGGCAAAGAGGCTTTTGCCGGCAATTTTTTGCCGTATGTCCTTTGCCGAGTGTAACACTCGGCAAAGTCTTTACCGAGCGCTTTTTGCCCTTGCCGAGTGCCCCTGGCGCTCGGCAAATAAGCGGTTTCCCGTAGTGTAAATTTCTTTTCACTTCAGCTCCCGATATTTCATTGTTATACAAAAACACTGCAGAAGTTTCTGGTACGGTGTTGCCTATACCAGCCCTTGCGAATAAGCGTCCACCCATCAAGCACCAGCTGCCTAACAGCATCAACATTGAAGAACGTCCACCTGGAGGGAATGGGGTTAACAACCAAATCGAAAATGGTACGTACCTGTGTCAATCTTTCTCATGAGAATTCCGTCCATTTATACATGTTGGGAGTTCAAAATATTCAAAACAATTTCTGCGTTTCTAATTTGCCTACAGCTATCACTGGTATAATCCATCCGATGAGAGAAGCTCGAATCCAGTGAAAGACGCACATGCGAGGTTCCCTATGAGACATCAAACCAGCTTAGTTTATGAGAAGGGTTTCCATATGTCTGTCAACAGTTACCGCAATAAAGCTTCTACCCCGGTTGTTAGTCATGATTGGGACTGAGGATATCTACGGTTGTTGTGTAACATGTCATGTTCCTTTGTACCGGGGGTGGAGGAAGTGTTGTTATATTTGTGTAAATGTGATATACTATGTGCAGCATTGCATGTTCCTTGTATAATGAACATATTTGAACTACATGTGATGGGGTGTCGAAACAAAAAATTGTGGACATAATGCTCTTTTAGGCTTCTCCAAGTTGAGTGTTCCGTTTAGTAGCTTTCAAGAGTGCAACATCATATAAAGTGTAAGTAAAATACTCCTCTCCAATGCATTGTTTCGTAATGTTATTTCCTTGACTTGGTAAAGCATTTAATTATTGCCCTTATGAAATGAAACGATCGCCCATGCTGGCTTAAAGCTATTTCATAGCATTGGAAACAATGTATACAGAGTTTCATCTAGATGAAATTCATTTCTTCTCTACTTGATGAGTAACTTGCCACATCATCAAAAGCCCATTTATTGAAAAATGAAACTTCCATTGGGAGTTGTCTTGTGATCATTTGATATGTCACATGTACCGTTGCTGATGCCTGACGTCACATTTTGTATGCTTTTCCATCACAACTTGTGATCATTTGATATGCTTTTTCATCCCCATAACTTTGTCGGAGTTGCCTCTTCTCTTGATTGTGACTACAGTGCTTAGAGACATTCTAGTTCACACGTTCTCTGAATGTATCATCGTCTGCGTCTTAGATTGACCGCAACAGTAGCCTCTATTTTTCACCCTCTAAAGAAATATTTCACATCTCCTGTAAAAGATTCCATCCTCCAAATTCGATTTCGTTGCAACAGAGATCTGTATCGGCTCCTCCATCCGCTGCCCGACGCCGCCCCCGCGCCCCTGCTCGGCTCGACGTGCCCCAGCTCCGGCGCCGCCCCTGCTCCGGCTCGGCGCGCCCCTGCTCCAGTGCCGCCGCCTCCGGCGTTCCCCTGCTCCGGCGCCGCCGCCTCCCGCCTCCCGCCTCCCGCGTTCCCCTGCTCGACGTGCCCCTGCTCGGCGCGCCGGTGGACGTCGCAGCGGCGCGCGCTGGGCTGGAGGCCACCCTCGTCCGCCACCCGCGCTCCAGCTCCGTCGTCCTGCGTTGGTGCTCTACTGCGTCGTTGCGTCTGGTGCTCGGGGCTACGCACTACGCCAACGCCACCGCCACCGCCACCGCTTGCTGCCGCTTGCTCTCTTCTGTCTCTTGTCTGGTGCAAGGCTCGGGGCAAGTTTGAATTGTTTTTCTTTGAACTGTTTAACTCTAGCCTGTACTCAATTCAACATTTATGCTGTCAATGTAATTCAGTCTGGAGCTGTCAATGTAATTGTCCCTGTACTTTGTAATTGATATTTCTTTTTTGATCTTGTCTTGCTCTACACTGCTCAAAATTCAGTCCGGAGCATGTTTGAAAATCTGACGATACATGAGAGTTGTCTATATAATCATGAGAACTTATCAGCTGGAACAGGAGGAATGGATGCTCTCCAGAGTATATCCGTCACTCTCTGTGATTCAAACACTAGAGTACAGGAGGAATGGATGCTCTCAAGGTGAAAGGATCTGGAAATTTTTAGGAGTGACAGTACAGAAAATAGCTCATCCAAATACTGCATCAGTCATGTACAGCACAAGAAATGCAGTGACAGAAAGTAACCATTTAATAAGTGTTTCTTTCTTTCAGTTAAAGAATAAATATTTCCAATGATCAAAGTAACCATTAAGAAGTACAGAATATATACATTGTTGAGACAAAAATCTGACACTCCTTTTCCATATATTTGCAGTTCAGATAAAAATACTTAAAATGCCATGAGTTGTCCTTCACAGTTGTGAAACAGAAACTGAACATAGTTGAAGAGAACAGGCAAAAATACTTCCAAGTGCAGAACAGAACACTCCTAATTCTAGCACAGAAACATTCAGACATTTGTACAATGGGCAAATGAAAATCAGTTAATATCCAAGATAGAACCACTATGTACTGCAATAGTTTAAGACATGAAGCTCAGGTCTGAAAAATATAGAACCACAGACGAATTTAATATCCAAGATAAAATATAGAACCAATTCAGTTAACCAACAACAGCCATGATCATATTGAACAGAATTTTGTGTTCCAAAAAAATATCTTTGGCATGGTAGCCATTCTTTGGAACAGAATCATATAGGTTTATGCCTACTTATTACAAGCATTCACTCTTCTTACTACAAACAGTAATATAAGCTAGAGATACAAGCTACTGAGTTGGACCACGACGTCGGGACTGCAACTTCAAGATGATCTCTTCTTGTCGCGCTTGACAGTAAATCCGTTCCATAGGTTGACATTTGTCCAAGTGCAGAAAAGGAAACATGGACTGAATGTGTAGTCAGTTGGCATGCTTTCGAAACAGGCTACACTAATACAAGCACATCAAGATGCCAAGCCAACATTTCACGGCCAGTTTCGAACCCAATAATTTCGCAAGAAACCAGGTAAATTTGTCTTTTGATTCAAGCAAGGCTTTCCGCAAAGAGCTTGTCCATTTGCAAAACTGCTCTTCATAGGACCACAAGAAAAATTCTAAACCTGTTCTTGGGTATCAAGTTTCCAGTGTTGATAGCAGTAAACAAAGACCAGACGACCACTTAGATATATATTATACAGAAGCCTAACACTAACAGAACATCAGCATCATCACTCATCAACTGGACTAGGTAATTTTGTTGCCTGTCTAAACTGGGCTAGGTGAAATTGTTAGATTATCTCTTGCAAGCAACCTTCGATACAATACAGTGAGTTGCTTGCTGACTGCATGAATCCACAACAGAACATCGGCATAGTCAGTAAATATTTACTGTCCGCACAAGGTTGCACATTTGTCTGATGTCAGTGCATTTATCTGAGCTATTTTGATAGCAAAATCTACAAATGGCTACAAGGTTGCAAAATCTCAGTACCCCCTCCTCCTGATTATTGAATGCTAACTGAGTTTGCCATAAATCACAATCACAGATGACGTTATAAACTAACTCATCCAATCAGCCACAGTCACCATGTTTACATTGATATCACTTTCACTAATCTGAAGTAATGCAGATTAAATACATTGAGAGTCCCTTGAAACTGAAACTGAATATATAACTGTAGAGTGAAATCAGAATTCTGTAGAGTGAAAACAGCCCTGTAAGTTCTGAGGTCTGCTCTGGCTATTGCCATGTACTGTGGTTCACTATGTAAAGAACCAGAGCCTACTATCTCTGTCAAACAAAGGAAGTGCAATATATAATCTACAGTTTGTCTACATGCCTGACTGTTAGCTTCAGCATATCTTCTTTTTGTTTGGATAGCCACTAGCCACTACATTTGCTGTAAAATCAATGTAAACATGGTGACCAGAGCTGGCAGATTATGTGACGTTATGGGAATATGTTCATGGTTTTGCATTCTTTTGTGCGAGGATGCCAGGCATCCGAATGGCAAGTGTGTATGATAGGTCCTAGAGTCGTCTTCCCCTATGTTCTCGTAGGACTTGATGTTTCTTCTTCATCCTCCTCTACCATTTTATCTTTGAATATTACAGACTTACAGTGAGAGAATAAAGGGAGCACCTATTTGTTGGCAACAAAAACTTGGTTCGGTTCCACCATACAAATAGAACAGTGAGCAACTGAGCCTGGCTGGTGATAGATGGTTCAATTCGACCAGTTTAGTCTAGTGAACGCTCTGCTGCGCTCACTTTGACACACTGAACAACTTTCACTAGCACTAGTACCAACAAAGTCCATTGTACTTGTCGTTACGATTAAGAAACATAAACGTTTATTTTTCGCCTATTTCAGCTGTTCAAGTTTCGGAAGAGAAACCTGAAACCATTCATATTTGTACAGCTGAACTGGATTTCTCCTTTCTTGATACAAATTGGAACTGTTTGTTAGGAATTCTCAAGTTTCTTCTTATTTCTGCCAATAGTTAAAACAAGAAACCTTACAAAAATGGGATCCCTGTTTCAAAAAAGTCCAACGAATACTTATATGTAGGTCCCTGTAGGGAACACATTGGCTCCGGCTCTGGCTCGAATCATAGATTGCTCATTGCAGTTTAGCTAGGATTGATCATTAGTAATGTTGTCTCGTCTGAACAATGTTTGATGATCTTGAGGTTTGGTCAACTTTTTGCCGTGTGGAGATTTATATATGTGCTGCATAATAACGAGGCTGTAGACTCTACCAGGAGTAAATATTATCGGGTACTCCCTCCGTCCTAAAATATAGTGTAACTTGCACTCGTCACCCACATGTTCATCTGTCACAAATTTCTAGGTCTTAAGAATTTAATATGCTGAGTGAATGAGCATGCATGCTGCAAAATTCGCCTCCGCAAATTTGGCTCGGTTTGGGGCCGGTTCAGACGTCTACGCAGCTACGCTGTTGTCTGCATCCAGTAGCCTCGCTAGTCTTGTCGACGCTCCCGAATCCCACGATGGACCTCACCATCTACAGATGCCTTCAGCTGCCTGTCCGGGTTGTCGGCCTTATTCTCGAATCACGATGCTGATGCGCTGGTGGTGCCTCGGGTCGTCGTTGTCACGGCCGAGCGCCTGCGCGGGTGCATCGGAGTGGCAGATAGAACAGGGGAGCGCCGCAGCACCTGGCGATCGCTGATGGCTATGGAACGGGCGCAGAGGGCGCGCATTTCGCCGCAGGACAAAAGCGTATGCAACATGTGCTTCCACCTGGCGCGCACACCGTCACCCGGGCTGCTCTAGCTTCATGCCTAGCCAACCGGTACAGCCTTACAGGTCGACACAGTCCTCAGCATCGTAAGGACAATTGAAGTGTCAATGTCCATTTCTGGTGCTAGTATGGTTAGGAATTGCAAGGACAACTGAAATGGCTATGCTCTTCGCTATGAGATGGGGCTTGTATTTCAGTATTTGTACATATATACTGAAAAAAGAAAGAAATCTATAGTAAATCAATAACTGGGGCAAGACAGAGTCCAAAATAGGTTGAGAACATATATGCTTAATGTTAGCAACAGCAATATCGAACGAATATACACGATGTTACACAGCCAGCCGAGATTTAGTGTGGACTACCTTCTATCTAGGAAAATTGAAAAGGGGTTGGAAAAAAATGCAAGATATCAGTATAGTAACGACTATAATTAATTTGAGTTCTCTGAAGAAAGAAAGTCGTAGCTTGGCCCCTCGTATTTTACCACCACTCGAATAAGACTGGAGGTGGGCCTCTTCATGTTCTCATCGTTCAGCTGCTGCAGTGCACGGTTTACTGAAGGGCTGTTGCCGAGACCCCTAAGCTTTACCTCTTTGAGGTTGGTTAAGTGTTCGATGCCAACGATGCTCCTCTCCACCTCGGTGAAATTACATTTCAAGTGTCTCCAGCTTATCCATGGATCCTTTCTCGAATCGGAAAATTTTGGGCAGTGAGGTCTCATCACAGGTCACCTTTAGGCTGATGAGTGCAGGAAAGTTGTGGCTGGTGCGTGCAACTATCTCATCGTCATTGTAGCACCTTCGCTGCATCCAGATGCTCTTCAGGTTAGGTAACTTACACAGGACGTCAAATAGTTGGTCACCAACAAGCCCTGCACGCATGATCTGAAACTCAACAAGGCATGTGAGTGACCCACCCAGCTAGGCAACCCACCTTTTAGAACCGGACCCTCGATCCTTGGGTAGCGAAGGAGTCGCGGTGGTGTGAGGATGTTCAGCGTGTTTGGCTAGTGCATTCTGCCACTGTTGCGGCTGCGGCTCACACACATGCTACAGTGTGCTTTGCATCCGCTACAGTACCTGAACAGAGAAAAAGCAGCAGCAGCCAGCCCAGCCGCCGCCAGCCGAACACGCTGGTTATGGAGAAAGTTTACCTCACGATTAACTAAATTAGCATGTGATATGTCGAGTTTTCACAGGGAGTACAGCTTACTCAAGGACAGGGCAAGCTCTTTGAGAACATCGTCTTGAACCTGGCGTTGAACGTACATAGCTATACCTTGAAGTTGTTGCAGTTCACCCAGCTCACGAGCAGCTTGGACGTTTGTCTTTATTGAGAAATGCTACATCAACCTCACTTAGTGCCTTCATCTTCTGGAGTCCTGGGGGAAGAGACCACAAGTGGTACCATTCAATCTTGTGCCTGAACTCTAGGCGTTCAAGTTCTCCAGGTTGGTCACAGTTTCTGGTAGCCCAGTAAGGTAGGTGCCACTTGTATTAAGCGTCTGCAAGTGCACTAGCTTCCCAAGCTGAGAAGGCATCGTGTCGATATTTGTAACTTTCACGCTCAAGTACTTGAGTAGGCACAACCTGCAAACATATCTCATTTGATGGTTTGTCAGTCCCTCACAATCTTCAAGGTCAAGTACCCTTAACAAGTTAAATTTGTATAGGTCATCGAGTAGCTTGTGCTCAGTGAGCTGAAACATGCTCAATGATCGCACATGCTCCACATCCGTCCCCATGATGCCTTGTGACCCTCGTCCTGTCTTCTTCTTCTTTGGTTGCTCTCCACTATGGGGTTTCTGGTCGCCACCCCCCTGGATGGAAAGTCGACGAATCCTATCATACGACATCTCTGCATACTGCCCTCCCATTAGGCTGACAAAGTTCGACTCTAGTGACTTGGACACCATGACCTCAAGAAGCATGTCGTGCACCCGGCACGTCTCCACTTTGCCATCATAGCCGAAACGTGGCCCGACCATATTCCTGCTCACTAGCTCATCCAAGTATGATTCTGCAACCTCCATTAAGGTCAAACCCCGTTTCTCTGGAACCAAACCTTCTGCAATCCATCTATGCAAGAGCCGGTCCTTCTTTATCTCACAATCTTCTGGGAAGATGCTAAAGTACATCATGCAACCCTTGAGTTCATAAGGCAGGTAATTGTAGCTGACTGTGACTATCTCTCTCACCCCCTCAAGCTAGGGTTGGTCTCCATCTGTGAACCAATGGATTTGCAAATCATCTCCCACTTATCTTTGCCGCGTGCTTAGTACAGCATGGGTATGCCTGCTTAAAGGTTCATTGTACTAAGTAGTGTTTTCCATGAAAATGATGATTGATTGTCATCCTTTTATCTGCAGTATCTCTAAGCTCTTCGACTTGAAAACGGCGAGACTGGCCTTAGTGATAGTTTTGATAGTTTTTAGTCACCTGTGGCACTTTCTTTCAACACTCAAATTACTCGCTTTGACTTGGAGTTTATGATTGTGAAGTTTTTGGTTTGTGAATCCAAAATGAATCATTAATGTGAATTTAGTCGTTTTGATGGAAAAGGTTTGCCTACTAGCAGTTCTAGAATGTGAAGCTAATTTCTGTTGGAAATGTTTACCTATTTGCAGACTATATCATGTCTGCTGTACCATTTTTATCTAGAATTGTTTTCTGTTTTACCATTTTTGCTGTAGTACTATATATCTAAGAGCAAATGGGAAAAAGGACTGCACACTTATCATATCTCATGATTGCAGATTGTTATTAATCGAATAATTTCTTGCATTTTATACTACATTTGTATTTAGTTGTTTTTCCATAGCATGGAACTAGTAGACTTCTAAAATTGATATATTGGTGCATGTAATTTCAGAAGCAAGATGAGAAATATAAATATGTGGAGCTCAAGGCAATTAATCTTTTCAACGAGTGCCACAACAACAGCGAGACTGGCCTTAGTGAGGCTGTCAAGGAAGCTTTGGTAAGTAAATGTACCAACCATACTTGTTGGATGGTGATTTGTAAGATGATGGGAACTGTTGATGCTCTGTTTTTTGGTTGTTGATGGAGAAAAATGTGACCGGTGTTATTCTCTTGTTGCTTGCGGATGGGCACCTAGCTCAGCTGGTAGCTCGGGAGGAATCTCGGGGAGCAAGCCAGCCTGGGTTCGATCCCTGCTAAACGCACCAAGGCTGGTCGCTCTGGTTCACCTCCCTGCGGGCTGTGGCTTCTGGCTTACTGATTTTGAACTCATTTTTTTTTATTCTCTTGTTGCTTACTGATTTTGAGGTGGTTTTTGCTCTGGTAGAGTGCTGCTTTGTTGGATCAGATTGATGGTTCAATTTTCTTAAACCAGATTATGCCCTCTTGGTTTATTTCCAGCTTCTTTTGTCTAAGCTTAGTTTAATTTTGAGGGACTCCAACATCTACATGTTGAACCCCACAGGCCCCATCAGACAACTTCTGGCTTACTGATTTTGAACTCATTATTTTTTATTCTCTTGTTGCTTACTGATTTTGAGGTGGTTTTTGCTCTGGTAGAGTGCTGCTTTGTTGGATCAGATTGATGTTTCAATTTTCTTAAACCAGATTATGCCCTCTTGGTTTATTTCCAGCTTCTTTTGTCTAAGCTTAGTTTAATTTTGAGGGACTCCAACATCTACATGTTGAACCCCACAGGCCCCATCGGACTAATTTTGTTTCAAAATGGATACCCCGCTGATTCCCCCTACCCTATTAGATACGGACGAACTGGTCTGAGGTTTTGAGGCTGGCCCCTGTGATAGGAGACAACTCGAGGCAGGTGTATATGGCATCTTCCTTCCTTGTGTTCTTGTCATGTTCTTGCAGCCTGCAATTTGCTGGTTGCTTTGGGCCCTCCTCCTCCCTTGTTGCAAATTGCTGGTTGCCAGTTCATTGATTGCAATGCCGTTGATCGCTGCTGTATATAATGGTCAATTTTTCATTTGTTGCTGCGCCAATCCAAGACACGGAACCTCTCACAAAACGCTCAGCTCTGTCCCCATTTCAAGCTAAAGGCAACCAACAACGGTAGTGTGAGTGACCGGCCACCGGCAACTAGCTAGCGGCCAGATAGAATGGCTTGTCCTCGGCTACGGCGCCTCGCCGCGGCGCTCGTGGTCCTCGCCGTCGCCCGCTCGCTCCGTGCGGACGCTTGCGATGACCCGTACGGACCGGTGCGGCCTGTCTGCTCAGTCGGGGACGGCTTCACTCCTGGCAGCCAGTACGAGAGGAACCGGGACGAACTCTTTGACAAGCTCACCTTCGACGCCATCGACAACGGTGGGTTCATCGTCAACGCCACAGTCGGAGCGGCTGGCCTTCGGCGTCGCCATGTGCTTCCAGGACAGCAACTGGCCGGACTGCGTCCGGTGCCTGGACATGGCGCGGTCCTACGCGACCAGGCAGTGCCCCAACAACCGGACGGTGGCGCTGCTCTTCACCGACTGCGTCGTCCGCTACTCCTGTTAGAAGTAGAGATAAACTTGTAGAGATAAACTTGTAACAGATAGATAGATAGAGGAGAATCTCTAGAAGGTTGTTGTAAACGCGTTTACTTGTAACACAAGTTGTATTCGGTTGAACCACCGTGATCGGTTCGGTTGTAGATGCCACGGCGAGGGCTCTTCTCGTCTATATAAACACGCAGGCGGGTACGGACGAGGTACCACGCTTAACTCATTCTTTCATGGTAATCAGAGCCTTATACCTCACGGTTTTAGGTCTCATCCATGGCGTCCTCCTCCAATACATCCTCGTCCCTCTCTCTGACCTATCCGGTCTCTGAGAAACTCGCCCGCAACAATCATTC
Source organism: Eragrostis nindensis (assembly GCA_012490785.1). Lineage (NCBI taxonomy): Eukaryota > Viridiplantae > Streptophyta > Magnoliopsida > Poales > Poaceae > Eragrostis > Eragrostis nindensis. Next base: position 22,518 of record JAAXCT010001264.1, read on the forward strand.
GATGTGGAGGGCGCAAGTTTTGTCCGCCTTGCGAGGAGCGCAGCTGGCAGGACATCTTGATGGCTCGGTTCAGTTTCCATCTGAAAAACTGACCGTGGCTGTTGACGACAAGACTACCAAGGACGAGCCCAATCCGGCCTATGCAACGGCGGTGGCTCAAGAGCAGCAGGTTCTCAGCTACCTGCTGTCTTCGCTGTCGCGAGAAATCTTCTCGCAGGTGGCAGGGTTTCAGACACCCAAGGAAGTCTGGACCTACATCGAGGCTATGTTTTCCTCGCAGTCCCGTGCGCGTGCCATAAACACACGCATGGCGCTGGCTACAACCCAGAAGGGATCCATGACTGTCGGCGAGTACGTCGGCAAGATGAAGTCCTTGGCGGATGATATGGCGGCCGCCGGGAAGAAGCTGGACGACGAAGAGCTCGTGTCCTATGTCCTTGCTGGACTGGACGCGGACTACGATCCTGTGGTGTCTGCTGTTGCTGCGCGCACTGAGCCCATCTCCATGGGTGAGCTATATGCGCAGCTCTCTGGTTTTGAGCAGCGCGTCGAGTTGCGCAATGGTGGCAGCTCTTCATCTGCTAATGCTGCTGTTCGTGGCGGGCGCGGCGGTGCTCCACGTGGGCGCAATGGCCAGGGCCGTGGTGGCTTTGGTCGCGGTGGCGGCAGTGGTGGCGTCGACCTCAACAATCGCGACCGCGACGACTCCTACAAGAAGGTCAAGTGTCAGCTGTGTGGGCGCAAGGGCCACACTGTTGTCAAGTGCTACAAGCGATTTGATCGCTCGTACACCGGTGAAGAGAAGACTGCTGCGTCGGCTACAACTTCTTACGGCGTCGACACCAACTGGCTGATGGATTCCGGCGCTACGGATCACATCACGGGCGAACTCGACAAGCTCACCGTGCGTGACAAGTATTCGGGCAGCGATCAGGTGCATACCGCAAGTGGTTCAGGTATGAGAATTAATCATGTTGGTCATGCTATTATACACACTCCTACCCGAGATCTTGAACTAAAAAATGTCCTACATGTTCCTGATTCCAGCAAAAATCTTGCCTCTATTCATCGCTTTGCCCTTGATAATCATGTTTATCTTGAACTTTACCCTTGGCATTTTTTGATTAAGGATCTGGACACGAGGGAGGTCCTCCATCACGGCAGGTGTGAAGGAGGTCTTTATCCATTGGAGCCTTCCCCGAGTAGACAAGCTTTTGGTGTCAATAAGCCCTCTTCATCAAGATGGCACGATCGTCTAGGTCATCCTTCATCAGTTGTCGTCCAGCAAGTTCTTAGTCGCAATAAGCTCCCAGTTTCTGGTGATGTTAGTAGTAATTCGGTGTGTGATGCTTGTCAAAAGGGAAAGAGTCATCAGCTTCCCTATCCTAAGTCCTCAAGTGTTTCTAAATTTCCGCTTGAACTTGTTTTCTCTGATGTATGGGGTGCTGCTCCTGAATCTGTTGGAAGACAGAAATATTATGTTAGCTTTATTGATGATTTTAGCAAGTTCACTTGGATTTTTTTGCTTAAACACAAATCTGAAGTTTTTGCAAAATTCAAGGATTTTCAAAACCTTGTTGAGAGACTCTTTGATCGGAAAATTATTGCTATGCAAACTGATTGGGGAGGCGAATATGAAAAGTTGAACTCCTTTTTCCAACGCATAGGTATCTCACACCATGTTTCATGCCCACATGCACATCAGCAAAATGGTTCTGCGGAACGTAAACATCGCCACATTGTTGAAGTTGGTCTTTCGTTGCTTGCTCATGCCTCCATGCCTTTGAAATTCTGGGATGAAGCTTTCCTTACAGCTACGTATCTTATCAATCGCACTCCAAGTAAAGTTATTGATTATCTCACTCCTCTTGAAAAGCTTTTTGGCGAAAAGCCTAATTATCTAGCGCTTAGAACTTTTGGATGTGCATGCTGGCCTAACCTTCGTCCCTATAATAAGCATAAACTACAATTTCGCTCCATCCTCGCCGCTCCCCTGGCGCTCCCGGTCACGGAGAAGCTGACCAGGGCCAACTTCAATCTCTGGAAGGCCCAGGTGATGCCTGCCATTCGTGGTGCCCAGCTTGAGGGGCTCCTCGACGGCACGGACGTCGCGCCGCCAAAGGAGATCGAGACCAAGTCCGACGGCAAGACCGTCATGGTGATCAACGAGGCGTACACTAAGTGGATCGCTCGTGATCAACAGGTGGTGAGCTATCTGCTCACTTCCGTCTCCAAGGAGATCCTCACTCAAGTCGCCGATAAGAAATCGGCGGCTGACCTGTGGAAGGGCATCACTGAGATGCTATCCTCGCAGACGCGCGTACGCTCCGTCAACGCGCGCATTGCCCTCGCGACCTCGCACAAGGGCAACATGGCCATGTCCGAGTACTTCGCAAAGATGAAGTCGCTCGCTGATGATATGGCCGCTGCTGGCAAGCCGATCGACGACGAAGAGCTCGTCAGCTACATCCTCACCGGCCTCGACCTTGACTACAACTCGGTGGTCTCGTCCGTGCTTGCACGTGTCGAGCCCATCACTGTGAGCGAACTCTACGCTCAGCTTCTCTCCTTCGAGCAGCGCATCGACCTGCTCCAAGCCGGCAATAACCAGTCGTCGGCCAACTCTGCCTCCCGTGGTTTTAACCGCGGTGGTGGGCGGGGCAATCTCAGAGGCCGGGGCGGTAACCGCGGTGGCAGCAGCAACAATGCTGGCCGCGGCAACATGAATGGTGGTCGCGGTTCAGGAGCGAACCGCGGCAACAACAGAGGCGGCGGTCAAAACGGTGGCCGCAAACCTAGATGCCAAGTGTGCTTCAAGGAAGGACACACAGCAGCAGTTTGCTGGCACCGGTTTGAAGAGGACTTCGTTCCAGATGAGAGGAGCGCATCTGCAGCGTTCAACGGCTACCACGACCCTCTCTGGTACACCGACAGTGGCGCAACTGACCACATCACGGGGGAGCTGAACAAGCTGGCGGCCCATGACGTCTACCACGGCAACGACCAGATCAAGACGGCAAACGGCACTGGTATGGCCATTAATCGCATTGGTCACGCTATTGTTCCTACCCCCAGTCGTGATTTGCATCTTAAAGATGTTCTATATGTTCCCTCTGCATCTAAGAATCTTGCTTCAGTTCATAAACTTGCACATGATAACAATGCCTTTTTGGAGTTTCATCCTTGGTTTTTCTTGATTAAGGACCAGGCAACGAGGAGAACACTTCTTCGAGGTGAATGTAGAGGCGGCCTCTACCCCCTTCCTTCCAACATGCGTCTTTCTGGGAGACAGGTGCTGAGCGCAATAAAACCATCTACAGATAGGTGGCATAGAAGATTAGGGCATCCCTCATTGCCTATAGTTCGTCGAGTTATTAGTCAAAACAGTTTGCCTTGTTCCAGTAGTGAGAATAATGCTGAGGCGGTGTGTGATGCTTGTCAACAAGCTAAAAGCCATCAGCTTCCCTACCCTGTTTCGGTTAGTGTCTCCAAAGCACCATTGGAGCTTGTTTTTCTGATGTATGGGGGTCAGCACCTGACTCATTTGGAAGGAAAAATTACTATGTCAGTTTCATAGATGATTTCAGCAAATTCACTTGGATATATCTCCTAAAACACAAATCCGAAGTTTTTCAGCGCTTTCATGAATTCCAAAATCTTGTAGAGCGATTGTTTAATAGAAAAATCATTGCTATCCAGTCGGATTGGGGCGGGGAATATGAGAAATTGCACTCCTTTTTTCGCCGGGTTGGCATTACTCATTTAGTTTCCTGCCCACACGCTCATCAACAAAACGGTGCTGCGGAACGCAAGCACCGTCACATAGTCGAGGTAGGGCTTGCTCTTTTGTCTCATGCGTGTATGCCTCTAAAATATTGGGATGAGGCCTTCATTGCTGCCACCTATCTCATAAATCGAACACCCTCAAAACTCCTCGACTACAAAACACCGCTTGAGGTTCTTTTCCATGAGAAACCCAATTATTCAGCTCTACGTATCTTTGGCTGCGCCTGCTGGCCGAACCTTCGGCCTTTTAACGCACGCAAGCTCCAATTTCGCTCCATGCGCTGTGTTTTCCTTGGCTACAGTAACATTCATAAGGGGTACAAATGTTTAGATATCTCTACAGGCCGTATCTACATCTCACGTGACGTGGTCTTTGATGAAACGGTCTATCCTTTTGCTGAATTACATCCAAATGCTGGAGCACGTTTACGCTCTGAAATTCTTTTGTTGCCACCCAATCTTCTTAATCATGCTGGGGATGTAACAGTGCGTGATCATGTGGTTCATGGTTCTTCAGGTGCTGCTGATCCTTCTGATTTATCTGCAGAAAATTTGGAGTCAAATGATGGAGTTATCAATCAAGCTGGCCATGAAATCATGGCGCCCACAGCGCTCGCGCCGGACCCGGCGGGATCCCAGGCTGATTCGCCTGTGCCTCAGGACAACGATCAGCCAGGCGAGTCTTCTCCGGGATCGGCGAGGTCTCCTCCAGGCGCGGCCGACGAGTCCCAGGCGGCCATGTCATCGGCTGTCGCCCCCGATCCTGCATCGCCCGCGCGTGCGTCCCCGCCATCTGCCACGCGTTCGCTCGCTGCGACGCCGCGCCGAGCGAGGGGGAGACACGAGGCAGATTTGGTGGGACAGGCGGACCAGGCGGGTCCGTCGTCTTCTGCCACAGCGGCTCCTGCGCCACCTGGTGATGCTGTTGGAGCTCTTGTGCCAGCTACGACACATGTTGCTCCACCTACACAAGATGATCAAGGTCCGCGAACAAGAGCACGTTCTGGCATTCACAAACCAAAAACGTACACTGATGGTACGGTCAGGTATAACTACTCTGCAGTTTCTGAAGAACCACGTGATCTTGATGCTGCCCTTAGTGATATAAACTGGAAACAAGCTATGGATTGTGAATACACAGCATTGTTAAAAAATCAAACCTGGCATCTAGTACCTCCTGCTCATGGTAAAAATGTTATAGATTGTAAATGGGTGTATAAAATCAAAAGGAAGTCTGATGGTTCAATTGATAGATATAAAGCTAGGTTAGTGGCAAAGGGCTTTAAGCAAAGATATGGTATTGATTATGAAGACACTTTTAGTCCTGTTGTCAAATCAGCTACTATCAGATTAGTTCTCTCTCTAGCAGTTTCCAGAGGATGGAGTCTTCGTCAGCTAGATGTGCAGAACGCGTTTCTTCATGGTGTTCTTGAGGAAGAGGTTTACATGAGGCAGCCACCTGGTTATGAGGACAAATCAAAACCTCAATATATCTGTAAGCTGGACAAAGCCTTATATGGGTTAAAACAGGCACCTCGGGCTTGGTATTCAAGGTTAAGTGCAAAATTGTTGTCTCTTGGTTTTCAATCGTCTAAAGCAGATATTTCCTTGTTTTACTATCATAGAGGACAAGTCACTATCTATCTACTGGTGTATGTTGATGATATTATAGTGGCTAGTTCTTCAGAGAAAGCAACTTATGCACTACTGCAAGATCTCAAGTCTGAGTTCGCATTAAAGGACTTAGGTGAGCTGCATTATTTCCTGGGTATTGAAGTCAAGAAGACAAGAAGTGGGATTCTTCTGTCACAAGAAAAATATATTGGTGATATATTGAAGAGAGCAAATATGGTGAATTGTAAGCCGGTCAATACACCTATGTCAACGACTGAGAAGATTTCTGCATATCAAGGTGATTCTCTTGGTTCTGAAGATTCGACTAAATACAGAAGTATAGTTGGGGCACTACAGTATGTCACGCTAACACGGCCGGACATTTCTTTCTCAGTAAACAAGGTTTGCCAGTACTTACATTCACCGACTACTCTTCATTTAACTGCTGTTAAAAGAATACTAAGATATTTGTCCTATACACAAAGTGTTGGTTTAAAGATCAACAGGTCACAGTCGACACTTGTGAGTGCATTTTCAGATGCGGACTGGGCAGGGTGCTTGGATGATAGGCGTTCAACAGGAGGGTTCGCTGTATTTCTTGGGTCTAATCTGATCTCTTGGAATGCAAAGAAACAAGCTACCGTGTCCAGATCGTCAACAGAGGCAGAGTATAAAGCAGTGGCAAATGCCACGGCTGAGGTAATGTGGATTCAGAGGCTATTGCAAGAACTTGGTGTTCCAACGCCAAAAGCTGCAAGATTGTGGTGTGATAATGTTGGAGCAGTATATTTGTCTGCAAATCCTGTGTTCCACGGTCGGATGAAGCATATTGAGGTAGATTATCATTTTGTTCGAGAAAGAGTATCTCAGAAGCTACTGAATATTCAGTTTGTGTCGACGGGTGACCAGGTAGCAGATGGTTTTACTAAGGCACTTCCTTTACGACAACTCGAGATGTTTAAGAACAATCTCAATCTTGGCAGTTGTGATTGAGGGGGAGTGTTAGAGTTAGTTGTATCTCGAGCATGATTTGATGGCATGGCTGGCGTGTAGTTTAGATACTCTTGTTGTAACCATATTCTGTTGTAAAGTAGTTGAGATAGAGCCGGTCATGCCTATCGAGTCATTGCTTGGATTGTAAGCCACGGCAGCGGCTTTTGCTGCCTATATTAACAGAGCTACGCGGCCCTACGGGGTTCAACGCTTCCACAATACTTTACACATCCCTCTCACAGCTACTGTAAATAAAGGTTTTAAGTGCCTAGATGTGTCTGCTGGTCGGGTTTACATCTCTCGGGATGTTGTCTTTGATGAAAATGTCTTTCCTTTTGCTTCGATGCATCCTAATGCCGGTGCTCGCCTTCGTTCCGAAGTAGCACTACTTCCTTCAAGCCTTCTGCCTATTGATCATGGGGGTGATGTAATAGCTGATCAATATTCGATTAACTCTCAGTCATCAGATGGTGTAGCTGCAGGCGAAAACAGGGAAGAAAATGCTGCAGAATAAGGAGCTACAGAGCAGTGTCTCTCTCAGGAACCAGGCGAACAACGCGAAGCAGATCCTGCTGATGCTGGCGAATTAGCCTCGGATCGGGTGCTGCTTTCTGGCAGTAATGATCAGCAGGCGCCGGTCTTGCGGGAGATCGACACCTTGGGGCCCCACTCTCCAGTCGCTCCAGGAGGGAGCGGCAGTGCGCCGCGGGGCCCAGGCGGGGCCCCGCCTTCGTCTCCACCTTCACCAGGCGGTGCCACGTTTCCACCGTTGGCTGGCCCGAGCAGCCCAGCGCGGAGTCCCGCGCGTACCTCGTCTGCCCCGACATCCTCGGACAGCCAGAGGCAGTTGGGTGCGGAATCCAGTGCTGATCTCAGCGCGCCATCGTCTCCGGTACACCAGCCTGTGGAGACACGACCCGTTACAAGGTTGCAACAAGGTATTCGTAAGCCCAAAGTTTATACTGATGGAACCATTCGATATGCTAATCTTGCTACTGTTGAGGAACCAGCTAGTTTAAAGGAAGCACTAGACAACAAAAATTGGAAAGGTGCTATGGATAATGAGTTTGCAGCCCTAGTTAAAAATCAAACGTGGCGTTTGGTTCCACCTAAGAAGGGAATAAACATTATTGATTGTAAATGGGTATATAAGGTAAAAAGAAGAGCTGATGGTTCCATTGACAGGTATAAAGCTAGGTTAGTTGCTAAGGGATTCAAGCAACGATATGGGATCGATTATGAGGACACTTTCAGTCCTGTTGTCAAGGCAGCAACCATTCGACTTGTTTTGTCTGTTGCAGTCTCACAGGGATGGAGTCTTCGTCAGTTGGATGTACAAAATGCTTTCCTTCATGGAGTGCTAGAAGAAGAGGTGTATATGCGACAACCTCCAGGTTATGAAGACAAGGTGTCCCCTCATTATCTGTGTAAGCTTGATAAGGCACTATATGGTCTTAAACAAGCTCCCCGAGCATGGTACTCTAGGCTGAGTAATAAGTTACAACAGCTTGGTTTTACTCCTTCTAAAGCAGATACCTCATTGTTCTTTCTTAATAAGGGCAAACACAGAATTTTCGTGTTAGTTTATGTGGATGACATAATTGTTGCTAGCTCATCGATGTCTGCTACAGAGGCCCTTCTCAGGAATCTTGAGAAAGAGTTCGCGCTGAAGGATCTTGGAGACTTACACTACTTTCTTGGCATAGAGGTGAAGCGGTCGAGTGATGGACTTCTATTGACGCAAGAAAGGTATGCAGCAGATATACTTAACCGTGTAAACATGAGTGCATGTAAATCTGTAAGTACACCTCTGTCTACTACCGAGAAGTTATCAGCCAGAGAAGGAGTTTTGTTAGGGGCAGGGGATGCTACTCGCTATAGAAGCATTGTGGGAGCATTACAGTACTTAACCTTGACACGTCCAGATATTGCTTATTCTGTTAATAAAGTATGTCAATATTTGCATTCTCCTACTACCTTACATTGGGCTGCAGTCAAGAGATTGTTGAGATATCTCAAGGGAACTTTGAGTCTTGGGCTGAAATTGAGAAAATCAAGGTCTTCTCTTGTTAGTGCATTCTCAGATGCAGATTGGGCTGGATGTCCAGATGATAGGAGGTCAACAGGGGGGTTTGCTGTGTTTTTTGGTGATAATTTGATTTCCTGGAGTGCAAGAAAGCAAGCAACGGTGTCAAGGTCAAGTACAGAAGCTGAATACAAGAGTTTAGCAAATGCTACAGCTGAGGTCATGTGGTTACAGAAATTGCTACAAGAACTTCATATTGTAAGTCCAGTAGCAGCCCGGCTGTGGTGTGATAACATTGGTGCAACTTATCTCTCGGCAAATCCAGTGTTTCATGCGCGAACAAAACATATAGAAGTTGATTATCATTTTGTGAGGGAAAGGGTTGCAAAGAAGCTATTGGAAATTCGGTTCATCTCTACAAGGGATCAAATTGCTGATGGTTTTACGAAACCTTTGTCAACACGTTTGCTGGAGTCGTTTAAACACAATCTCAACTTGTGTACGACGTTGTGATTGACGGGGGGTGTTAGAAGTAGAGATAAACTTGTAGAGATAAACTTGTAACAGATAGATAGATAGAGGAGAATCTCTAGAAGGTTGTTGTAAACGCGTTTACTTGTAACACAAGTTGTATTCGGTTGAACCACCGTGATCGGTTCGGTTGTAGATGCCACGGCGAGGGCTCTTCTCGTCTATATAAACACGCAGGCGGGTACGGACGAGGTACCACGCTTAACTCATTCTTTCAGAATCCGACGAGAATTTCTTCGCCGAGGAGACCGACGACGGCGCGCCGTTCAGGCTGGTCGTCACGGCCCACCTCAACAGCAGCTTGGTTGTCGAAGCGCGGCAGGCGATGATGGTTGGGCTCGTGGAGGACGCCGTAGCTTCCGAGCGGCTGTGGGCGTACGGGAACACGACACACAAGGACGGGAGCTTTGGGTATGGCCTGGTGCAGTGCAGGAGGGACCTGAGCCCGGACCGCTGCAAGACGTGTCTGACCGGCTTCGTCGGATTTGTCCTCGGAAATTTCCCCAACAACACCGCGGCTTCCTTCAAGAGTTTCAGCTGCTTCGTCAAATACCACCCGGAGCCAATAAAGCTCCTGGATTCACAGGGTAACCAATACTCTCCCTCCGTCCAATAAAGACTGGTCTTTTAGTTTTATCATAAAATTGAATCATGTTAACTTAAACTTAACTTATCATAATAATACACCTATATATGGTATCAAATAAGTATCATTAGATACATCATAAAAATACAGTTTATATGAAAAGTCTATTCTACTCTAGCTGACTATTTGGGTTGCTCACTTATGAACCTCCGAAACTAAATTTTGGTTTCATTTACTCGGCAAACTATTTAGAGTTTTTTTTTGTTTCTATTTGTATGAGTTGTATTTGAAGCTGAAATTTTGTAAGACACTATAGATCATATAGCATGCCTTGTGCTAGAAAAATATTTTGAGTATTTTTTATGAACATTTTCATGTATTCTTCTATCTGGTGTGCTACAACAATATTGTGTTTTTCCATACACCAGAAACAGGCACAAAAATTATCATCATGTTTTTCTAACAGAGGCTGTGATCTCATCTATTGCTTCAAAAAACTAAAATATTAAATACAACACAGATGAAGAAAAACAAAAAAGACAAGTTCTTCTAGGGTGTTAATTTAAAAAATTAAATAGTTTGTGGTAGTAACCAAACCAAACTTTAGTTTAGGGCGTTAAGTGAACAACCCTAAATAGTTATCGACCATGAAGCATGTTTTCATAACATACATATTTGGTATCGTAGTTGCTAATACTCTTCTTTATAAAGTTAGTCATACTTTGCATAGTTTGATTTAGGACAAAAATACAAGACCAATTGAGTTTGGAGGAGCAATTGGTTTTGCTACCACTATCTCTGTCTTCAAATATAATATGTTCATTTAGACCTGAGAATTCCAACTAAGGTACTAGGTGGGATTTGTTCTCCTAGTGATCATAAAACCGAAACGTGGCTCAAAAAGTGTTTTCCGACTTATATTTGACACTAGCATTTTGCTACGGGAGTCAATTTACAACATAGAGATCAAATATCTACTGATTTTCTATTAAACAATGGTGATATGCCAATGCAGAGGAAGGAAAAAGAATTAATGAGATTAGAATTTTCTACATGATCGATGAATACAATGTAGTCAGATGAAAAAGACTTGCACCGGCTAGTGCAACATTATTTGTTCCAATAATAAATTGCATCAAGTAATGGTAATTCTTTTTTAAAAAACTTAAACCATTTTCATATGATTAAAGTCTATAACATGGAAGAATTCTACATTTTTTTTGACATACTACATGTCAAATTGATTATGCTTGTATTCATGTTAGGAAACATACAATTTATTAATTCACAATATTAGATGTGATCATCCAGTACAATAATAAAGTAATATATGAAATTTTCTATTAAATAAATAACAGACAGGTGACGTTTGGCAAATAGGAAATGAGAGGTGGCAGAAATGATTCTTGAGAGATGAATGGTTGAGATTTGATATAAGGATAAATGAATGGTGTAGATTTTTCACTCCATTTTCCTATCCCTATTCCACTCTTAATTTCCCGATTGCCAAACGGCACCCTAGGTAAAAAAAAAAAAAGCTGGAACATTACCTCACAATGGGCTGCGGGCTGCCATCATAAAACGAGTAGGCCACGCTACCTCCTAATTGGGCCCGGCCCAGTTCAGGTCAGCCCAACCCACACCAACCACAAAATAAAAAATAAAAAATAAAAAGAAACTTCAGGTTGCGGGAGAGAATCGAACTCTGGTCTCCAAGAGACAAGCATACTGTTTTACCACTGGAGCATTCGAGCATTACGTTTAGGAAAGATTCTATAATTGTACTAACCAGACAAACTTGGACATTTGAATTTAAACCGAACGCAATTTAGATTCTATCTGAAATCGGATGGCAGAGGTCTGAAACTGAAAATCCAGCTGACGACCCGTTTAAGACTTATTAAGTAGTTATTGCAAAAAAATTAGATGGGTATATATTTGAAGATAGGTATTCATATGTTGTCTTACATCTCTCGTGTCCCATTGTTCTTTTTAAGGACTTTTACCATGTATATACTAGTCAGTATATTCAAGAATAGTTTTGGAATTAGCATAATAGTTGATCACGTCATCGTCTGGACCTGTGTCTCCCCTTGCGAAGTGCTAACCGATTCATAATAGTTTGATCTTAATTTAGTGATAACATCATCATGTAACCTAAATATATGGACCCGACTAACCGGCTACCGCTAGTTAGATAGAGAGAGTTAGCTACCAGTCAGGTTCATCGTACCTCACATCTTCTTCAACATCAAGCCATCGGCTTTGCTCCTCGGCCGCCACCACCCCCGCCCAATCAAACCAACGCCCAGCAGCTCCGCCGCCTCCCGGCGCCGTCGCCGCCCGCCGCACCCTCCCTGCCACCACCCGCAGCGTCCTCCGGCGGCCGGCGGCACTCGCCGCCCGCCAATGCCAACGCCGCCATGCAAGCCCCCGCCCTCCACTAACCACTCCGACGAGACTCCCCCACCCCTGCCCTACCCACCACCCTCCTCCACCGCCGCGGCCGGCGGCACCCTCGCCGCCTCACCTCCCACAGCCGCCGGTAGGGCCAGCCTGCCGCCATGATCTGTGGTTGATCTGGAGGAGGGAAGAGAAGGTTTGGGGACACGAATCTTGTGCGTTAACGGATTCTCGGGATCCCAACCACCGCCAGCCTCCACCACCGGCGGCCGGCGGCTCCAACCCTGTGTGTTCGCACGTGGTTACTGGCTCTATCGAGCCAGCTACCAGAAGTCTGATAGACTCTTTGTAAATGTATACCCCGAGTATTCCCAAATACTAGCAAATATTAGTAGTAGCAAAGAATAGTAGTACCAAACTAGGGCCTGCTTGAATTTTGGCCACCACCCGCCACGCCATGCATGCGGCAGCCACAGGATGAAGGGCATTGTTTGGTTCCCATGCAATGCAGCACCCGCCATGAATTTCGCAGTGCAGTTTCACGTCTGTGGTGGCCACAGGTGTGGCACCAGAAATCTGCGCCGCACTTTGTGGTGAAGGCAGCGGAGGCGTGGCGAAATGCGACAGTCATCCAAGCACGCCCCTAATCTGGACCGTTGGATGCAAAATACTACGCAGTATATATATACTGGTAATACTGTGTACCACAAAAGTCCTTTCTAACCATATCCATGGGATGCCTGGAGAGTTACCAAGAGGCTCAACTAACTATGCTCGAGGGCTACTCAAAGTTGGTAGCAAGTAGAGCACCAAATTTTGGTGCGTGTTTGGAATTTTGACTCCTCTCAAGATCTTTCCAAGGACAAAATAGAAGCTCCTAAATCCTAATGCATTATTTCTTCAAGGCTGAATATGCAGTCGTGTAATCCCAACATGTGTTAATTTTCAAGACCGTAACGTGTTACTCACTATAAATTAGTTTATTTCTTGATGTATATCCAGAAAGTACACCATCTCTGCCTGGAATGAAGGACAACAAACCTCTTATCATCGGCTTGGTTGCTGCTGCAGCTGCTAGTGCCTTCTTGTTCTTGTTGGCGCTGGGCATCTTGTTATGGATTTTCTTTCGTTGGTGGCAGAAAAGGAGGACCATTGACATTGTAGATGAAAGATCAAAACCTGGCGACATGGAAGATGGCATCGGAAAGGGACCCGGACCGACTCGATTTTCCTACGACATGCTAGCCATTGCCACCGGCAACTTCTCAGATAACAAGAAGCTTGGAGAAGGAGGGTTTGGGTCCGTATATAGAGGCTTCTTGATTAAGATGAACCTCGATGTTGCCATCAAAAGAATGTCGAAATACTCCAGTCAGGGATGGAAAGAGTACATCTCCGAGATTACCATCATCAGTCATCTGCGGCATCGCAACCTAGTGCAGCTCATCGGATTTTGCCACACTAAGATGAGGTCCTGCTCGTCTACAAGCTCATGCCCAGGGGCAGCCTTGATAAACACCTACATAGCCAAGAAAACATATTTCCATGGCAACGCAGGTCACATTCAAATTTTACACCAACCTGGATCATTTCTTCACTTCACTCACCAAATATACTTTTCTTCATATATCCTTTCGTGTTCCAATTGTCAGCAGGTATGAGATTGTCCTCGGGATTGGCTCTGCTCTTTTGTACCTGCATCAAGATTGTGAACAGGGCGTATTGCATCGGGACATCAAGCCAAGTAATGTTATGCTAGATGAGTCGTTCACTGCCAAACTTGGCGACTTCGGGCTTGCAAGGCTAGTAGACCATAGTAAGGGGACGCACACAACAGAGCCCGCCGGCACAACAGGGTACATAGACCCGGAGTGCACAGCCACGGGCCGATTCAGCATGGAGTCAGACATGTACAGCTTCGGCGTTGTACTCCTTGAAGTAGCCTGTGGCCGCCGGCCACTCATCATGGGTATGCAGGGTAAAACCATCCACCTGACACAATGGGTCTCGGAAATGTATGGGCGAGAGGTGATCCTTGAGGCAGCCGATCCACGGCTGAATGGTGATTTCGATGTTGGGCAGATGAAGTGCATGCTGGTTGTTGGGCTCTGGTGCACCCAACAAGACCGCTGCCTTAGGCCATCAATTAGGCAGGTAATGAACACACTGCGGTTGGAGTCACCGCTGCCGACAGTGGCCAACATGCCACCAGTTCGTCGGTTAAGCTCTATTCCATCATTAGAGGAGCTGGAAGATGGAACTTTCTCAACTAGCAACAAGTAGCAGGAATCTTAGGTCCGTCACCTATTAACATTTTGGGTAATAGGATTAAATTAGTAAGCATGAATTTTGATCGCCATAGAGGCACCATGCAAATTCATGGTATATGTGACAATCGAAATTATTGGCAGATCTTTTCCATCTAATCTTCTCGTGTTTTGCTGCTTGCTAGTGTCCATCTTGCATTCTGCATTAGTCCAATAGTTTGTACAATTGTACGGCTAAATTTGAAAAATAGCAGATAATATATATTTGGAAGAGTACTAGTACAAAAGGCCTGGCGAAACGGCCTATAGCATAGTGGTTACAAGAGCCTCAGTAGAACCTCAGGTCCTAGGTTCGACTCACAGTGGGAACGAATTTTCTAAGATTTAACATCGTTGTGCTTTCAGCGGTAGGCGACGTGGCCGTCGACAGGGAGGCGGCAGTGTTGACTTCGTCAATCTCGTGGATTTGTCGGCTCAGTCTTCGAAGATACTCAGAGGGGTAGGGTTTGCGTATGTATGTTTATAGGGATGAGTGTGCGTGCCCTGTGAGTGTCTGAGTTTTACTGTGTAATTTGCAAAAAAACAAAAGGCCTGTTTAGTGCATTGTCTCACGTTTGTCAGCCCCACCGTGCCTAGTTCTCGTCACCACGCACTCATATCTCTGTCTCTCTATCTCATGGTCTCTCCCTATCCCACGCTTAGCTCTAGGCACTACACACGGCGATGGAAAGTATAGGTCCTCTCTGAATTAATCAACCAAGATATTAATTATTTAAAAATATCAATGCACGTCTCTGCCAGCAACATATTCAGCTAGAGCGGGACTAATCTTCACAGCAAGAACCAAGAACTCAAGTCTTGCTCGACCAGTATTCAATCATGCATGCTCATCAGCTGATGAGCTGAATAATTTGTAAATATAAGACAAGGCTAAGAGATATATGGCAACACGAGATGTCTTACGGTGTTTGCAGATAACGTGGGCCGCCGGTTGCCTCAATCTAACTCTCCACGATTAGAGGTCCCAACAGAAAGGTATTCAAGTATTGATGGAGGTACTTAAGTAGGAAGGGTGAGTAAGTAATTTTATCATTGCATATACAGAAGGAGAGAGGAATCGAAATTAACTGCTACCAAAACAAAATTAGTAGGCCAGAGTCATCTAACCTTTCTATTTTATATTATTTTGCTAAGTTTACGTACTCCCTCCGTCCCAATTTACTTGGCATCCTACCATCATCTAGTTTTCTCAAAATAATTGTCATTCTTACTTCCCGATGCACCTTTCTCTCTTCCCAATACACCTCTATCTCTATCTCTCTCCTCCTCGTTTTTGCGCACCTATTTTTACCAACTTTTCTTAATCTACGTGCCGAGAGCTAAAACGACAATTATTTTGAGAAGGAGGGAGTAGTTTCGATGATTTACATGAACATGTCTGCACGATTCTGGTAGCCGTGGCTAGGTATAGTGGATGCATGGTTGCTTCTAGCCATAGACAAGCACATTGAAGAGATCACACGAACAAGGATATAGGTGTTAATGATTTGTGGCGGCGTTTATGTGCTCCTCTCATCCAACTTTTCCATGATTGCAATCCTAGGAAATTCAATCCAAGAACAAAAAAAAAGTCATGTAAATCATCGGATTGCATGTAAGCAACACAAATATCACCAACAGCACAGAAAACAAAAAATGATGGCGGCGTAATATTTTTAGGGAAACTACGGTTGCTTCCACCTAAGCTATCTAATCCTCTTTCTATATTTAGATAATTTTTTGTAATTTTCTTGAGTTAACTTGTTTTCTAAACACCATTGTCACGAACATGAAAATTATTTTGAGGTGGTGCACTGCCTTCAGCTTTAGATATTGACATGGTTTCTCATTATTTACATGTTCCTTGTATGTTTTGTGTTTTGGTTAGAAAGAAGCGATTACATGTTTCTAAACAAATTTACAGGATTTCCTCTAACTGTAGTAATGAATCTGAAAAACACGTTACATTCCATTTGTTACTAGACGCTGCGGCGCGCCCCTGGCGCGCCCATCTCTCGCTTAAAATTACATACAAAGAACATGGCACCGGGAACTACAACGCCGACACCAGCTTTAATTTTTTACCCAAAAATTAAAGAGCTAGTATGTACTTGAGGAAGACTACAATTGGTGAGGAGCAACACCTGCTATAAGGAAGAAGACGAGGAGGTTGCTTGAAAACCCCTCCCCGATACAATGCCCTGATATACAAATGGAAATAATGTAATACATGATGCTTGAAATATAAATAGTCACTCCAAATATCTGAGTTATGAATTTCAGGACGAAAAAAATAAAATGTTCTGATCATAGTTTTACAGTCTATAAGAAAGTTGCACACACAAACTGGCAACAGCCTCTAAAGACGGCACGACCATCTTGCCCGTACACGTTTAATCATGGTATTATCAGTAGTAACAGATTAACCCAAGAACACGTTCAGCAATTAACATCAGTAATCCGTCAACCTTATTCATTTCCTTGCTCGCTAGCTATTTACCATATCAAGCGCCCGGCTGCATGCATGCAGGCGCATGTACATGGCCAGGGCTCACCAGTCAGAACTCTGGCGCCGGCGAGTACGCCTCGGGCGCGGGCACCACCGTCTAGACGCCGGCAGCGACGCCACCGACGACGTTTTCACCAGGTTCAGTATGCTGTTCCAGTACTCCTCCGTCTCTGTGCTGCGATGACCCGGCGGCGTCCGCCTCCGCCTCCGCCTCCGCGTCCCTCGCCGGTGCCGACCTCATCACGTCCTGATGGCTCAAGGAGCCGTCGTGGAGCAGCCTGCACGGGCTGCATGGAGGCGGCGTGCGCCTCGAGCACCGACGCGCTCGCCTGCCCCCCCGCGTGCGGCCTCAAGCACCGAGGCGAGCGTCGCAGCACTGTCAGAGAAGCTGAGCATGGACGTCGGCGAGTCGAGCCATGGCGGCCGGCGACGGCTGGTGAAGTGACGCCCAACGCGATCCTGTGGCGGCGTGGCCACGTGAGGAGCTCACCGGAGGCAGCGTGAAGGAGCTCACAGAAGCGTGCACTACTTGCATTGCCCCTCGCGCAGCACACCTGCCCGTCGCGTTCAGCACCTCCTCCAGCAGTCCTTCCTCTACTTTGGTCGCCTTCTTCCACCTCTGTATATATAGGACAGAAACAGCCGCACGTCGATGCAAATTTCTCCGCGCATGGTCTCACAAAGCGGCAACAACAGGTTGAAAAACGGAGGAGGATCAAACTACAGGCACATGCAAGTGCAGTTAGTCAGCCAAATGGGGTGCAAAATTCAACATTCAAAGTCACACCATTCGCACCGATG
Organism: Eragrostis nindensis; assembly: GCA_012490785.1. Classification (NCBI taxonomy): domain Eukaryota; kingdom Viridiplantae; phylum Streptophyta; class Magnoliopsida; order Poales; family Poaceae; genus Eragrostis; species Eragrostis nindensis. The sequence continues at coordinate 40,073 of JAAXCT010001264.1, forward strand.
GAGGGATAAAAAAGCAGCCGGTAATTCAACATTCAAAGTCACACCATTCACACCGATGGAGAAAAAAAAAGCAGCCGGTCAACATGGCAATTTTACATTTTCTCTTCTTCACATTGATTTGTAACAAACGTAGTGCTTGTGCTTGTGTGGGAAAGCCTTCGTGCTGCAGCTCCAGTCGGCGCGTTCACGCTCGCCACCGTGCAGGCCACCGTCTTCCCCCGCCCGGGCCTCTGCCTCGGCATCTCCGTCCACCATGCCGTCATGCACTTCGTCCGCACCTGGGCCGCCGCCTACCGCGACCACCAGGCTCCGCCGACGCCGGTGCTAGACAGCTCCCTCGTCGCCGACCCGAACGACATCCACGGCAAGACTCTCACCGGGATGATGTGTCTCGCTCATCCTCCTCCGCCGCCGCCGCCGTCGCCTCAGCGAGAGCCATGAACACGAAACCAGCAAGCACAAACGATAGCGAACAAAGAAGACCAGGCAACAACAAAGAAGGGAATGCAAGGGATGAGGAGAACGGACGAGGGATGAGTGCCAATTTATAGCGATCCAAGCCACCAAAGTCAACAATGTTGAACTCGTATACATGCACCAAGCCAAGGACCCTAAACCCTCAATTTCTTCGCACACGGTCTCACAAACCGGCAGCAGGTTGAAAAACCGACAAGGATCAAACGTCCAGCACTCCGTTCACACCATTCACACCAATGGGTTGCAAAATTCAACATTCAAAGTCACATCATTCACACCGAAGGAGGAACGCAAGCAATTCTACTGGGACAATGTCAACAAACCCTGGCACTCCGTTGACAAAAACAATGACACACGCCAAGATCTCAACGTCCAGCACTTTATGAATCGAACGGTGCAAAGATTTCAGGTGACGCGGCCGCGGGAGGTCGGGCGAAACCCCTGCGGGATTTATACTCTTAGATTGCGTCAATTTAAAATCTAGCCATTAATGTTGCCTCTCATGCATAGAATCAATGATTTAATTAAGATCACTTACTAAATTATGATCATCTTGCCATAACTTATTTTTTATTCCATACCTTGCCCCTTATTAATCAACGGTCCACGATGTGACGCCTTCAGTACCTCCACGTACCTATCTCTCACAACACTATATAATTCTAAAAGCAAACACAGTATGGAAACATAGAAGAAGATTTTGCAAGTCAATTTACAGAAATGCAAACCAATTCCTTGAGGGCCTGTTTGGATCCCTAGAAATGAAAGTATTTCTAAGAATCACATTCTACGAATTGAATCAACTAGAATTGAATCATCCAGAAACTGATTGATTTCAATTTTTCTTGTTTGGATGTACAGAGAATTAAATTCCTAGAATTAAAATCAGAATGCTGTTTGGGTACTTTGCATGAGGAATCAGTTGAATGTACAACGAACAAACAACTTCTACTATCTAACTAACATATCTTTACACAAGGAACACTGTTGCATTGTTGGACAACTCCTTTGGCAGATGTGTCACCTCTACACAAAATCAACCTATGTATCACCTCTATACAAAACAATGACACTATACAGTCAAATATGATCAAAAAATGCCAATCTTTCTTTCTTCTGTTGATTAATAAAGCTTTGTTGGCCCACTGCGTCGACACCATCCAGCAGCTGCAGACTCCCCTGGCCCTTTGTGATGCTCCTTCCTCTGCAGTACGTAGCACAATGAATACAAAGTAAAAGTTGATGGACAATAATAGATCATTTATGATTAACCAGCCTGTTGGGTACCAGGGTTATTTTGCCTAAAAAACTAACCTGTTGTATTGCTGTATAACTAGCCTGAAGTAAAAATATATATTGGTGATAACAGCAAGAGCTAACTTGACAGATACTCCCTCCGTCCCGAAAGAGTGTCGCCATTGACTTTTAGACCTCATGTTTGACCGATAGTCTTATTCAAAATTTGATGCAAATATCAAACAAATATGTCATGATTAAAATATCTTCAACAATAAAACATGTTATAAAAAATAAATAGTATTTGCATAAAAATTTTGAATAAGACGAGCGGTCAAACACGGTGTCTAAAAGTCAACGGCGACACTCTTTCGGGGACGGAGGAGTATATATTTGTGATAACAGCAAGAAAAACATATATTTGTCAGTTAATTGTTTACAAGGTTTGCTCCTTTTAACAGTATAACTGTACACACCACTATCAATAAGCAGTCAATACAGTGCCATGTGGAGGGAAATGTGCTTCAGAAACACCAAAGAAAACTTTCTGAAACACAACTATCAATAAGCTATCTAAAGAAATCAGTTTTAATTACTGAAACTTCACAATTCAGGAAAGCACAGCTGCATTTTGAGTGAAACAAAATTTATTCTTCCAACTCATCATTCTCTCCTGTTCGTCAAGCATATCTCTGAAAGTCACCGAGATAAACCAAAAATGCTGGCTCACAGCTACGTAAATGTGACACAGTGCTGACATAAGAAGCTGGTGCAGCCATTATGTTAGTGTCTGAAACTGATCGAATATTCAAACAAACAGGGCATTCCCATGATTTAAAAATACTGCAATGATCCAGAGTTCTAAAAACCTATTTATCAGTCCAAGCAGGCGAATCTATCCGTGAGCCAAGGCATTACCCAACAATAGAATGATTCGGCCTTACGAAGATGGCGGGAACCAAGATCCAGGCATCCAGCATGAGGAAGCTTCCTAACATTTGCACGTAGTGCTCTTGCTCTAGCTCAAAACTTGAATAGATCGTTCACCAGGTATAAATTAAGCCAATATGCAGTTTAATTTGGAGTACGAGAAATAGACTTGCTACTGAAGAAGGAACAAGTTATAAAACTAAAAAGACTTGCCAATCAAACACAAAGAAGTGTAAGCCCAACAAAGTTAACCGAAGCATCAGTCACATAATGGAAATGTCTAGCTCGAGTCAGCAATCAACGGGGACATTACATCCAAAGCTACCAGCTAGCCCATCCATGAACCGCCAAATTATTCATCATTTCGTCTCAACAATCCTAATCTACACACATTCAGTAATTAATCCTAGTACACAACGAATGAAGGCATCATGAGCATTAGGGTGCAAACGAAACAGTGATGTGAGCATCAAAGTGCAAACGAATCAGTGAAGCGGGCAACAGGAGCAGCACAAACAGGCTGGATTGAGCAGATAAGGGAGAGAGGGAGACAAGGGTACCTGGGTCACCATGGTTCGAGGCCGGAGGCATGGATGGGAAGCGTAGACGCGGAAGGTGATGCGGATGGCAGCGTGGACGGCGGCGCGGATCGGGACGTGGACGGCGAACGACGACGGGGAAGGCGCGGCTGACGGCGGCGGCGACGGAGAAGGCGATGCGGACGCCGGCGTGGGCCGGGACGCGGGGGGCGGAGCGGCAGTCCGGCGCGGAGCAGCGGATCGGCCGAGTCAGGCGTGGGAGCAGCGGCGGCAGAGTCGGGGACCCGGGGAGGAAGAGACGATTCAGTGAGTTTCTCCCGTGTTAGGGTCCGAAATGGTCGCAGGCCAAATTTTCACCGGTTGGAAACGGGCCGAAAGTGCTAATTCGATTCCGCGCGCCGCCAAACAGGCTGGACCTCCGAAAGTGTTTCGATTCGGGCTGTTTCCAGGGATCCAAACGGGCCCTGATAGATTTCTTCAACAGAATTCCAGAGCGCATCCAAGCTACAGCTTGACCACAATCTCACCACAATCATTTCCGTCTTTACGGAGCTCGCTGCTGACAGTACTGCTCCTTTGACACATTTTCTACTCGTCGTTCCTGGTCCCGTTGATATGGGCCAATGGTGACGTGGCACGGTTGTACTCCGGCTCGCTGACGTTGCAGGGTGAGCTGGAGTCAAGGGCCAAGTTGTGCCACCGTGGGGTTTGAGATGGGCACCACCTCCCTCAGCTTTTGCACCAGGGAAGTGATATCCACGACATGGAAATATCCCTAGCTCGAACTGCAAATGATTACCCAAAAGCTTAGTGTGCACATGCACTGGTGGCATTTTTTGTATCCAAACAGTTATGTTTCACTTTACACAACACGAGGGCACATTTCAGGGGTTGGCAACAACAGTAGCTAGTTCAGTCACATGATCTTGATGCAGTGAAATCTTAAGGATCGTTGCTCCTACCTAGCACCACATACTCAAGGGGCCAGCAGTCGATTTACTGTAGTAGAGGCTCTACACCATTTGCTGTGACATACGCGTGTAGATCAGCTTCCTCATCTTCTGTCATGAAGGCTGCATACTGAATGTACAGGTCACTCTCGCAAAAAAAAAAAAAAGAATGTACAGGTCATCGGGCCCCACTTTCTTCCCATTCTCTGATGACTTTATCAGCTTCCTCTTTAGTTTTCACTATCCTGAGCTCAAACCCACCATTTCCACGGCAGCTAGCAGCAGTGGCTGCGAGCTTTCTGCCCCATGTTTCCCCGATATGTAGCCCCTCACAGGCCCGGATAGCTACTTGACCAACGGCTCGAGTAAAAGGAAGGATTGGACAGTAGGGGTCTCCCCCTCCTGTTTCATCAAAAAAAAAAATGGAAGGATTGGAGCGGGCACGAAACACTGCTCAAAATTTGCAGCGATGGGAATGCTGTTGATAAGACTCTTATTGTTCATAATAGTTTTGCAAGCTGTTTTGCCCCAAGACTTGCCTTTCTGCTTCAAAATGTGCAACCTAGTCTCGCTGAGGACAAAACAAACATTTATTGTTGATTACTTTTGCAGCCAACAAAAAGAAATGAAGGATAAAAATTTGGTAATGTAGTAATTTTGCCCTATTATTTTGATATGATCCAGCAAGTAAGATTTATGCATCCATTCATTACGAATTTCAAACCAAGTAAACAAGAAATGCAGTGCACAAGGTTTAGATTTACCTGCTGCAGAAGTTTCTGGGCGTGGATTGGAAGGCGGGGGGAGAATCCAATTGCACATCTCCATAGATGAATGCGCTGCGCCCTCTGGACCAACGTCAACGGAGAATGAGCAGTGTGATCGATTGTTTGCCGTGTAGACAGTTGAACAGAAAAAACAGAGTTGCCACTGATGAGGTACAAGATACCAGCATCAATTGGATTCACCACACCTAGTGATGGAAGCTCTTCCGGTGGAAGCCCAGCCTGCTGATACGTGCGGTGATCCAAGATTTCACGGACCGGAACTGCAACATCAAGTACCCAGTTGTGACCAGCATTTGCATCACGTAAGCTCCACATACGCAGCACCGCGTGGTGCCCCTCGCCCTGTATCAGCACAAACCGAAGTCGGCCCTGACTCACTCCCACGCCCCGGCGCAGACCGATGGCTGCGCGGGGATTTTACTCAGGAGCTACGTTGCCTTCTGCCAGTGGCAACATGACCTGCCTCGCATCAAACCCGTCGAGCAGGGGATCGCATATCACCATTCCGATTGATAAATCAACGAAGCACAGCCTTGAGTCATAAGATACCACTGTGTCGACATGGAACTTGGATAGGTCGCGGCTTGGTGAGGATAGGGTGATATCTTTGAGGGGCCACGTCCGATCACGACTGAGGAAGCAGAGCAGTTTGAAGGGCTCACCGGACTGGGACGGCGCAGGGGACTGGGCTTGCACGCACCGTGACGAAGCCAGTTCGTGCAAGGACACGGACGGCACGGTCAAGTCGCTCGCCGCGGGAGCCAGCGCGGTGGGGACCTCCACCGTGGAAGCAGGTGCAGTCACCAGGAAGCTGGCGCGGTCACCACGGAAGCCAACGTGGTCATGTCATCCGCCTCACCCTCGCTGCCCGCCTCTGGAGACGGCGTGAGCCCGGACACGGAGGGCGCGGCCACACTGGACGCCGCGGAAGCCGGCGCAGGACGAAGCCGGCGCAGGACGAAGCTGCGCGGAAGCCAGTTCGTGCAAGGACACGGACGGCACGGTCAAGTCGCTCGCCGCGGGTGCAAGGACACGGACGGCACGGTCAAGTCGCGTCCCCGTCGGCCTCCGTGGCCGCGCCTACCCCGTCTTGCCTCCGTCGCCGCGCGTCCGCCACCTCCACCTGCCCCTCGACGCCGCCCTCGACGCCACGTCCACCTGCCCGTCGACGCCGCCTCTCGACGCCGCGTCCACCTGCCCGTCGACGCCGCCTCTCGCTGCACCTCGACGCCGCGTCCACCTGCCCGTCGACGCCGCGTCTCGCTGCACCTCGACGTCGCCTCCACCTCAGTTTCTTGATTTTATAGGACCTACCCCACCCGCCGACGGCAGATCCACGGTCTTCCTCGCCTCCGGCCGGCCCAGAGGCCACCGGAGGCAAAGAAGACCGCGGGCGCCGCCGACGGAGAGGACGAAACGCTCGCTCGCCTCTCTCAACTGTTCACGAGTGGATAAGGTTCGAGAGAGGTCCCCCAGTTATAAAAGATATTTCTCCAACAAATAGTTGGAGCTCCACAACACCTGCTTATGGATCCATTGCATCTAGCACGTACCACGGCATGCCCCCTCTAACTTTTGTGGCTTGCTTTTACATCTTGCCATATATCAAATTCGCTGGTGGTTGTTTCTTGCACGTAACCCCTCGATCCGATTGATTTTGAACAATTTTTAAGGTCTACAGCTTTTGCCCTTTGGAGAATATTTTGAGCCCTGCCGCAACTTGCAAAGGCATCTGCATCTCGCCCTTTTGCCGCATATTTTCCTGTGCGCTGCGGCTTGCGCCTGGACCCCTGCCTTGTTCCTGATTTGATGCTGGAGCCGGCCGGCCAAGGTCCCCATCGGGTCGGCTACCGCGGGATCTGATATGATAGCAATCTTCTCATTTGGTGCTTTGCGCGCATCGGCGTTTAGCTGCGTCCGGGAGATCTTATATTGGCCTTAGAAGCTTCTTTGCTCGCCCATTTGACCTCGAAAATAGGATGGATGAGCTTCAGAGTTGTGTGGATACGTATATATGTGTAATCAACAAGATTTATATTACTACAAATTGTTGCAGCAACATGACTAGGTTTACGATAATATTAACACGAGTGGTAAAGTTATCAAATTCTGCAGCAACAACTGCGGCTGGTTGTTTTCATGGCTGTACTTATTAGGGCAGATACAAATGTGTTGTCTTATAGGTGGTCTCATCATTATACAATTTATGAGAGCACATATACAATGGATGGTTGTTTTACTTGTCTCAAAAGAGTACCATACTTCCTTTATTTGTGGATGAAAAAGGAATATGATAAGAGTTGCATGGCAACTACAACTTCTACAATGGTGTGAAGCCGTCTCATACTCCTAAATTTAACGCATGAGGTGGTTGCCTCGCGAAACAACCGCCTCTTTCTCTCACCTCCCTCTCTCTCTTTCATGTCATCAAAAATTCCATATTGCAACGCATGAGACGAGCTATGAGACTGCCTATGTGTAGCATTGTACCTGCCCTTAGGGCAGCTACACATAGGCAGTCTCATAGCCCGTCTCATGCATTACTATATAGAATTTTTAATGACATAGAAGAGAGAGAGGGAAGTGAGAGAAAGAAGCGGTTGTTTCGCGAGGCAACCACCTCGTACGCTAAAATTTAGGAGTATGAGACGGCTTTCACACTATTGTAGGAGTTGTAGTTGCCATGCAACTCATAAATATTCCTTTTTTCATCCACAAATAATGAAGTATATTACTTCTTTGAGACAACTAAAACAACCATCCATTGTATATGTGGTCTCATAAATAGTCTTATGATTATGAGACCGCCTATGAGACAACACCTTTGTACCTGCCCTTATGACCCCACTTACTAGCTAGTGCCTACCTTTCTTCGACGGTGAACTCCAAAGATTAAGAGTAAGCACTATCGGCCATTCTAGGGAGAATCGAGGCTTCTTTCTTTCCCCTCAAGAAAGAAACCAAATCTAGGTTAAATCCTATGCACGTCGCTTTCTATAGCCATTTTATGAGCTATATTACGTTTTAATTTGAGCTATGCTTAGCGAGTCCACAAGACTGTGATGACAATGATGCATGCGCTATTTCCATCCAACAGACAACTATACTGTGAGCTATGTGTATAGTTGCATCCAACAGACAACAAATAAAAGTACCATAATCTATCAATTTACTATGAGACTTGCAAGAACTACAAGACTATGATGACACATTGAACGGTCCATATATAAGGAATATCGTTCTTGTTACATAAAGAGTAACAATTAGCCGTAAATAAGTGCATGAGACCTGAACCTATGTGGATATACACCGCCAAAAGAAATGTACCTAACCAAGATATGGTCAAATCGACACATTGTAGAAACTAGTGGAAGGACATTACATGGTAAACTCGATCTTTACAAGAATGTACGTAAAATGAAGCATTCGATGAAATTTGGATATAATTAACTACCTTGTGAAGATCAATTTTGCACGCACCGCGAAATGCAAGCTCACAAACCCTGTGCCGTACGACACGACCAATCGGAAGCTGCGATATTCATACAAGAGCTCGCTAATTCCATTTGCACTCGCGCATGTATAGTTGTATACCACCACTCAGTAGCAGTAGCGCAAAGAAGAGCGGCGCGACACGAGGCATCATTGCCGCGCGGCAGCCTGTGCGGACGCCGGCCAACATCATTGTGATCTTGTTCGAGTGTCGCGATCAACACATGCACCAAATTGCGGCCTGTTAATTTCACCGTCGAAAAAGAAATGAAACGAAGAAGAAATTAACTACTGAAGAAAAGCAGGCCAAGTGGGAGATCGGCAAGAAAAGCTCAGAAAGTAGCGCCCTTGTTAGAAACTAAATTAATCTCTCCCATATGCAGCTATGAACTAGTATCCCAGTAAGCAAGAGCACTTGCACGGATGAACGTATCCGACGTGGATTCCATGGGGCATAATTCGGATGCCACTTTTCGTCGCGAGAGGAGGGGAATGGGCGCCGCGCGCGCGATCGCCGAGGGGACAGTCATATATTCCTCCCCGAGGGGGTTCGGGCTGCAAGTTGATACCGGAGGAATCGTGCGCGCAGCAAGGGTTCGAGTCGTCAATTATTGTGCCCCAAGGGGAGAGAGGCAGTGTCCATGGAGATACGGGCAGCTGCACGTCCAAGACGTGTATGCTTACCACCACACGCTCTGTTGTTTATGCAGATATGCAAACTTTAGGAAGCCGGTAATGTTCCTTTCAAAAAATAAAAGGTGGCAAAGGCACGCCTTATTTAGCTTGGCAGTGCCACTCCTGATTCCGGACTGATCTGGACTCTGGAGGCACTTCTGAACATGGACCGAGAGATGCTTGGTAGAGGTTGAAAAATTGGGGGAGGAAAAGCGCAGGTGTGGACTGTAGAGATGGGAGATGGTTGGTATGCCTCCAAGTACCCTCACTTGTAATCATGATATCAGTGTAATGCATTCAGTAGTCGAGTGATTTGTTGGTGTGTTGTGAAGTTTTAGCCAATTAAATTTGACTTTGTCAGTGATCTTTATAAGTGTGTTATGGATAAAGAACAACCTCACTGAAATCATGCTGATTTCCTTCTAGTAACATTGCAAAAATGTATACTTAACTTGATTGTCATTTTGCAATTCCGTTGCAATAAGCATCAATACATGAAACACCTACTTTAAACAGCAGGTCATCAAGAACAAACTCTAGTCAATTATGCAATTGAATTCTAACAACGCATGAACCAGGGAAGGACTAATTTCTTTTACCAGACCCATTAGAGTCCGAATTTATCTTCCCAACATAACAACAATGAATGAGAACATGTCGCAAAAACAATAACATGTAATAATTTTGTACCAAAATATACAACCAGCTCGAACATCTGTGTTTCCAGAGAGTTCAAATGCAATGCGCTACTACATGAGACACCATATTTGGATTCAGGCATTTCACAAGCGATGATGATGGTCAACTAAAGTAATTGACATCACCATGTGACAAGTAGAGAATGTCGAACCATCTAACCCTACTGATCACAACACTACTGCGGCGCAGTCAGTGTCTTGGGCTTTGGCTTTACTTCAACTTCATTCACCGCCCGGATAAATATTGCATCAGGCTCATGGCTGAAAAGCACAAAAGCTCGAGTCAGTCAACATTGTTTTCTTTATTTCAAATAAACAGAGCTGTATTCGAAAGATTCAATCATACGATTTCTCTCCCTCCTCATAAGTGTAACTGGATGCCACAGCAAGTAAATGGCCATCCTTACTGAACGAAAGAGCAGCAATGCTTGAAGCGTACTTTGAGTACTGCAATCAAAGGAAGTCACAAATAAGAGAAACACACAGACATCACAAATATGAGATGTGTTATAGATAGTGGACTGGAATGAAACAAAACCATCCCTTGGTTACCTGATACAGCCTTTTCTTGTTAGTGTCATCCCATACATTCACATAGCCATCACATCCTCCAGTGGCAAATGTACCATATCTGCAGATAGACAAGAATATGAGAAATAATAATGTACTAATTTATGAATGATGGAGAAAATTAAATAGAAACTTTACAATCATAAACTCCAAGTCAAAGCGAGTAATTTGAGTGTTGAAAGAAAGTGCCACAGGTGACTAAAAACTATCAAAACTATCACTAAGGCCAGTCTCGCCGTTGTGGCTAGGTCGGGCCGCCTCGCAACGCCTCTCACTCGTGAGACGACTTCGATCATGAGGGTGGGGTGCATGACTGCATTCCGGGCTGATCGAGAGGTGGAATCGCCATTCTGGCCCAGGCGAAACTGAACGGCGGCCCTTCCTGGTTCGGCCTCGTTACAGAACTGGCCTAATTAAGCAAGCTAGCCGTCGCAGCCTGCTTCACCACAAGCAACAGGCTAGACGCTGCATCCCCGCATCCCCGCGTGAAAGTGAGCTACGCTGCCGCCGTCGCTTCTACGCCAGCGAGTGGCCTCGAGGTGCGCCGCTGCCTCCGCGCGCTGCCTTTGCCCTCCACACGAGCAAGCGTGCCGCACGCTGCGCCGCTCTCGCCCCCCACGCCTGCCCCAGCCTCGCTTGGGTCATCCCGCAACGCCCCTGGCTTCCCGGCCGCGCCTGCTTCGACGCCCTGGCTCCGTTACTTCCATTTGTTTCGTGAGCGATTTGTTCGTCCTGGAACAAATCCTTTATTCATCTGGAACAAATTTGTTTCATCCTTTGGAATAAATTATTTATTCATTGGGAACAAGATATTTCTTCGTCTGGAACAAATCGTTCATTGCCCTGGAACATTGTTTCATCGTGTTCGAGAAATTTTTTCCTGGTCTCGAACAAATCCTTTATTCATCTGGAACAAATTGTTTCTTCCTAATTCTTTTGGAACGAATTTTTATTCTTCTCGAACAAATAGCTTCTTCGTCTGGAAAAATTTTTGGAAAGATGAAGAACTACCCAAACTGAGCTGTTTTTGCATGTTGGGCCGTTGGTGGGCTGGATGCTCCTATATAGGATCCTTGCCTGGACGTGTGTGAGGCACGCGCTCCTCTTGCGCACGCGCGAGCGATCGACGAACACACGATTAACCTTCATATGTTCCTAAAAAAACAAAAAGAGTAACCTTCATATTTGCCTTGTTTGATTATCGTTTACTTAGTTTTAATATTTATTCGAATGAGGTAAGAACATTCCGCGAGGTTAGCAAGACGGTGACGACGGCGATGCCGCTAGAGGCAATGGTGTGCCCATGCCTGTGGCGATGCCGCTACAGGCCATGGAGAGGTGATGTCACGAGGGACCATCGCGAGTAGAGCCGGAGGCGATGACGCAGGGTCATGGCGAGACGGGGTTCTGTGGCGATGTGTTGTCTATGATATTTACTTGGTTAAATCTTGTTTACATGTTCTTTATTAGGGCTCGTTCGGTTGCTCATGATTGGTTCCATGCTTGATTTCATTCCATCCTAGGATCAAGTGGATCCGTGTCAAACACTCAGACCTGGTGATCGACTAATCTTGAAAAGGAATCAATCATGATTGCAAAACTTGGGTGTTCGGCAGTCCAGGAATCATTCATGAGCAATGCCTGGGACAGCAGTATGCAACAGTTTGGATTTGGTCAAGCATGATTCCATTCTGTGAACGTCTAACATAATATATAAACTGGCAGCAATCACAAGTTCACATCTATTATCCCAGAATATCATGCATGAAACACAATGCAAGGCTGGAAGATATTCTATAATATGAGAATGGATATTACACAAGCACAGCTTGGCTGGTTCACATATGTACACATACAAGTAATTTGCACACATGTTCACATCTAAGTTTATGAGAGCCATCTGACATCTATTCACACCTAAGCAAGTGCTTCTGTTTGTAACCTTTAGATTCTTTTCCACAGATTGAACGAGTGCTGCGGCAAATGGCTTCAAGAAAGTGGTCTCTGCATGTAAGACAAAGTAGTTAAGACCAACGAATTGTACGGTGACTTAAAACGAAGATCAATATGTACTTCTGAGTTGTGACCACATCTAGTGCTGCATAACCAACAGGCAACAGTGGTGATCGATAAGGCCTGTTACATACTGTGAAATAGGACTGCCAATGTACTAAACTCTATTTTACCAAAAAATTAAACTTAGCAATGAGCTAAAAAAGATGAATAAAACAACGTTCCCAAAAAGATATGAGAATAAGCAGGTCACATCAAGAAGTACTGAAAACAAGCAAGGTAATTTGCTTAACACATCAAGAGTACTGAAAAACAGCAGTGAGCTATTTTGAACAAACTCAGGAAAATCCACTTAGGCATGCAACAAAGCAAGGTAAATCGCTTAACACGTCACAAGGTAAAACTCAATTTATAATGTAAAGCAAACAAGATCATTCGCAACTCATATATAAAACATGGTCATACCTGCTAGGCCATTTCAGACCTAATTTACATATTGCTGGTATTGCACCCACATTTTGTGGGCGGTGGTGTCTCTTAAAGCATTGCCTTCTGCGGTGGCTTGGTCATTGCTTTGATCCCCATTTGGTACAGCAACAAAGTTTGATGGGTGGATATTATCCGGCTGATCATCCAACCATTCCTCATCTCCACCAAGTGCCTGGATTAGATTATGAAAGATTGCAGCAGCTACGGGTATCTTAACCTGTTTTTCTATCATGTGGAATGTGTGAACTTTGAGGATAGGGAAGCGCTTCTTAAGCACCCCTAAAGCCCTTTCGACATGATTTCTCGATAGTGCATGGCGGTGGTTGAATAGCTCCTTTGAGTTTTGAGGCTTCTGATGTCCAGCCCCGAATTCTCTCAAATGGTACCGGACCCCTCGATATGGTGCAAGGAAAGATGAAGTATTAGCATACCCTCCATCTACCAAATAGAACTTGCCTGCAGGTACCTTGAAGCCCTTGCTCATAGCAGATCTTAGGACTCTAGAATCTGTAGCTGATCCCTCCCATCACTAGATATTAAAGTGATGCTAAGGTCGAAATCGCAAGCTACCATCATGTTGATGCTAAGGGTGCCCTTCCTATTTCTGAAAGGAGCAGCCTTCTCAGAGGATATGGAAATGGGAATGTGGGTTCCATCGATCAATAGCACCGAGACAATTCTTGAAGAATGGGTAATATCTAGGATTATCTTGGATTTTGGGATGCACTTGATCAGGATCGGGAGCACGGAGGAAATGGTGAGCCAACTTAGGGATGACCTTGTCGAAAAAGTGATTTATATGATGGTGAAAGGTGTCATTGATGTGACCAAAAGTCACTTGGAGATCCTCATATGAGGCATTGCGACTTAGCATGTATAGGAAGAAACCCAACTTCTCTTCCACCTTGATCCTAGTATCACATACGAGCCTTGTCCTTCGAAGGTAAGTTGCCACCGCTTTGAAGATACGCGGTTCCATCCTAAACGTCACTTGGCAGTTCTTGACATGTCCTTCAAGCAACCGCCGAACCTTGACCTTGCCGGTTTCCTCCGATGTGTGACGTTTTTTCTTTTCCCCTCCTCCACTAGAACCCACAAGGTATAGTGCAGGAAAAACGAACATCATCATTTCATCGTCCTCTTCCTCCCTCCTCTAACACGATCTCTCAATGAGGTATTCATTGCAGATCTACAAATAATTTATAATCAGCAAAATTGGAATGTATGAAATTACTACCATGCTGAAAGAAACATGCAAAGGTTGTAGAACAAAACTATGCTATATCTTGGATAGGACAACAGTTAACCAAACAAGTAAAACTGGAGGTTTCTAAACTAATAAAGTATGACCGACAAAGACTAGAATATTAAATGCTAGCCAACTGTAATGGAGAGCTGAAACTGAAAGCAGTGCAACTAGTAAATATTGAGTATCTCCTTTCCAAGGTTGCTTTATGCACAAACGAAAACATTCACAACAGCTCATGATAGAATACAATTTAGTTAGGCAATACAAGATAAAACAAACATTAGATGGCACAGGTAATTGGATGATATCTTTCCTTAGGATCCCAAGAAAATACTAAAGATTACACACACAGTAGGGCTTTTCTCAATAGTATCAATTCTCTCATTGGGATCTCAAGAAAATGTTACATACTACAAAAGCACAAATGCACAATAGCACATCTAAATGAATTCAGAGCAATGAACGATAAATAACTCATAGATTTACATCGAGGTTTCTGAACGAACAAAATATACTGACTCACACAGACTAGAATAAATTAGATGCTAGCAAGAGCATGCATTCTGCAGTGCTACATGGAGTATATCAACTAAAAAAAATAAAGCACTAGCTGATGGAAAGATTAGCAGCACATGGTCAAGCAAAATATTGAGTTTCTCCTGTCCAAGGCTGCAGCTTTATGCACTAACGACAACAATTACAACAGCCCACGATAGGATATATATTTAGAGCCAATTCAGTTACACAGGAGCCATTAGAAAAGCAGTACGGCTACTAGCTTATGCAATACACGATACTGACACAAACAAGCAGGCAAGAAAAGATAATTCAGATGAATCTATATAACAGATTTGATGGGGATGAAACAAATAAAAACCGCTGCACAGGTAATTGGATGATATCTTTCCTTGGGAAGATAAATCCCATAGCAATTGAAGACACAAAATTGGTGAATGATACACAAGAGATATTCATATTTCAGAAGCAAACCCGTCAGTTAGGGATTGATCAGCTACATCAGTAATCGATACAAGCATGATCTAAAGATAATCATAACCCTATCATTCATAGATCAAAATCACACTGTTAAATCTTAACATGCCGGAAAGTGACCCAGCATGCAGTAATCGAGAAAGGCATGATGTAAAGCAAATTAGGAATAGCATTCCACGGCCATGACACAATAATGCAATGTATATGTGCAACCAAATATTGGCACAATCTCTTATCTCGAATTCCTACCAGGCACTGCGAAAAATATGAACAACAGCAACATTACATATTAGAGACTAAATTACAGCTTTGTTCTCCACAAGACAAAAACGACCCTAAATTCACAGCGACCAGCATCTAGAGGCATCGGCTTGCATCGCATCAGATCCGAGCTAGCGCAAGCCTTGAAGTTCAAATCCTAACTAGAAGAAGCCACACGCCCAAGCGATTCGACTGCAAATAACTAGCAAATTGAAATTAATCTCCAAGAACTGGCCCCCAGCAATTCAACGTCAAGATTCATGAAACCGGCGCGAGGAGAGGAGAGGGGAACGAGCACATGAGTGGTGCGTTACTGGGGAGAAGCATGCAGGAGGCAGAGGACGTCGGTAGATGTCACACCCCAAAATATTTTCAATCTAGTTTAAATGGAATTATTTATTTTATTTAAGATTGCAAAATTTAAAGGGTTTTTAATTTTTGTTTGCTTAAGGGAATTTACGTTTGCATGAAATTTCTTTTGATAAAAGAAAGGTATTTGTTTTTGTTCAACAGGCTTTTTAGAAGATCTTTTTTAGTTATGAAACTCTTTAACTTTGATTTGAAAAGGTTTGGTACTTTGCTATTTTAAATAAAATGAAACCCATATCCCATGTCTTCCTCAGTTGGGTCCATAGCGTCCGCTTTAGTACAACGCGCGAGCAATTCTTCTTCCTTTGTACGTTGTGCCTTATTCTCCTCTCGTCCTGTAACAGCCCAAATTTTCAAATCAAAGTTTAAACGGAATAAAAATCACTCTGATTTTAAATTTTTGTTTATTTCTTTCCTTCTCATCAAGACTTCTAAATAAAACTAGTAAAAGTAATTCAAACTTAGCTAGAATGGGAATTTCGAAATATAAAATCTATGCTCAAGTGTTTGTTTACATTTAATATTTACTAAAAGTTTGAACTTTGAAATTTACAACAAATTAAAAATTTATTTGCTAAGCCCTAGCAAGTTCACCTTAAATTTAAAATTTGAATTTAAAAACTTGCATAGAAATCCCATCATGTGCATTTATGAATCTCCTTGCTTTTATTTCGAGTGTCTGGTCGATTTTGTTCTTTGCCAAATTTGAATTCTCATTCAATTTGGAGTTCCTCAAATCCCAGAAAAGAATAAACAAATTCCTAATCTTGTTTTCCCTCTGGGCCTCATATCCCTTTCCATCCTCAGCCGGCCCAACTCCCCTCTCTTTCTAATTCCCTAATCTATCGCGGGCCTTTTCCTTTTCTCCCTCTGGTCAGCCCAGCCCGACGCGCTCTCTTTCTCCCCTCTTTTTCCCGGCCCGCTGCAGCCCACCTTGGCCCGGCGTCGGCCCAGCCGGCCCATCTCCTCCTTTCTCCTTCCTCCAGCTCGGCCGGAGCTCGTCCGACGCCGCCGCCGACGTGCCACCGTTTTCCTCCAGCTCGGCGTCGCGCCCGTGCACGTGGACCGCCGCAACCTCCCGCCGCGTTCACACGCCACCGCCTTTGACTCCGCGCTGACCCTAGGAGATAAGGACGCCACCACCGCATCGGATAAGAACGCGCCGGAAAGCTTGACCGGAGCTCGCTTCGCCGCGAAGCCTCCTCCCTCTCCGTCGCCTATTTAACTCCTCCTCTCGCCTCCTCTGCGACGTCTCTCTCTTTCCCTCTCTCGCTCTCTCTCCCGAAGCCGCCCCGCTTCGGAACCCTAACCCTAAGCCGCGCGCCGCCGTCGCCATTCGCACCAAGTAGGAGCTCGACGCCGGCCGCCCTCCCGGCCTCGTCTGGATCGCCACGTGCGCGCATCAGCACCGTCGCGTCGCCGCGCACCTCCCCGACCCTCATAAACCCGTCGAGCCGCTCTCCCTCGCCCTCGCCGTCGAGCGCCGTCGCCGCGCTCAGCGCCTTGTCGTCGCTAGCTCCCTCCGCCGCTTCCCGGCCTCGCGCAACCCTACAGGTGAACTCACCATCCCCTCCGCTTCCTTCCGAACCTCCTCTCGTCGTCTTTGGGCCACCGAGCCGCCGGAATGGCGAGCTCCGGCGAACTCCGACCGGGGCGCCGCCGCCTGGTCCACCGTGGACCGGTGGACCGCAGCCCCAGCCCGGTCCACCCGGCCATGGACCCAGTCCACGGCATTTTCAATAGAAAAATAATTCCAAAAGTCTCAGAAATTCCCAGCCCCTGTACATTTTACAATGAAGCCCCTCTAGTTTATTCTATTTCTGTTTAGGTCCTGTCTTTTTACAGAAACACCCCTATACTTTTCTATAATTACCTTTTAGTCCCCATCTTTTTACACCAAGGCCCCTCAACTTTTCCATAATTACATATAGGTCCCTAGAACTTTTCTGTTCTTACAGATAGGTCCTTAGAACTTTACTGTTCTTACAGATGAGCCCCTAGAATCTTTTCTGTAATTGCAAATAGGCCCCTAGGCTCTTTAAAACTTCGTAACTTCGCAACCCTTGCTCCGTTTTGAGCGATTCTTGCGCTCACGCGTTCATAGCAACGCGTAGTACCTTTTGGTACTGCCTTTAGAGCTCCACGCCAGCTCTACAAATCATTCATACCCTAAAGTTTCCCTCTCGCCCGATAAAACCTATCTCGACAAATCACTCTTCACTGATCTCGCATAGCGCAACTGTTCTTTCACCTGTTACCCCTCTTGTTGAACCATTCCACATCTTCTCGTCGTACCGTCCCACCTCAAGTATAGTAACCTCTTTTCATCACGACCTAGCTTTAACCCTAGCCTAGCTCAGTTATCGCTTAATCAAACCTAATCCAATGTTGTCCTCGCCATTTATCTAGTTTATTGATTTATCCACCTCTTTTATTTGATGTGTTATTTGAGAATTTTATTGGTATTTCATTCGCTGTTATTTGAGGCTATTCTTTTGTTATTTATTGTCATCTTAGCGCATGTCATGACTGGATCATATAGCTAACCTTGCACCATCATGCATTAAACCTTTTGCATTTGCATATCCTCTCCTCAAACCACTCATGTTCTTTAATGGAAATAACTTAGAGTTTATATAATAGATATGCACGCAATCACCATCAATAAAGCATGTGCATCTCATCATCCTCACCTTAAAAGTTTCAGTAAATAAAGTTCCATGCAAAACCTTGCATCCTCGTTTCTTTTAAGAGAAACTAAATAATTACTAGTTTGTCTAGGTGAATATGGCCCTTATAAGACCATGAATATAACCTGTAATAAATAATCTTTCATAAATAAATATGCATTGCATAAACATAGCCATTCTTCTTGGAGTTTTATCGATTTTTATTGGAGTTAATTGGATCTTATTGGCTCTTTTCGTTCTTTATTTCTTTTGCGGTAGTTATTTATACGTTATATTTCTATGCGCTAGCTTACGCGAGAATCGAGGAAGAGCCAGAAGAATTCAAGGAAGATCTAGAAGATCCAAGCTTCGAGGATGAGTTGAAGAATCGAAGCCCGATGATGAGTCAGAAGAGACAAGCTTAAGAGGAAGACTCGAAGACATTAACTTCGACAGAAGATCTGAGAACCAAGAATCGGAAGAATAGGATAGCGTTTTCAGGCAAGCTCTACTTCTCCTTGATCATGATTGAACCTACTGTTTTTCGCAATGCACCTATATGGCCGTTCTCGTACTATGCATTACTTGTTATTTTACTGATTGTGTAGTTATGGTCCTACTTGCTTATTGATATTGATGTCTGTTACTTGGGCATTGATATCTTAATCCTTGTTTACCATTGTTTACCTGTCACCTTGATAACCATAGGATAGTCCCATCATTTCTATGATGGCGCTTTTACCTTGCTACTAGAATGCTTAGGACCCCTCGCAATGTTACTACATTGCCACACCGTACTCATACACTGTGCTTTATAAATGTGTTAAATGAGTTTGGTGGTGTGCGTAATATTGGGGTTGGGAGTAGCACAACTGTGTTAGGTGATGATGATGGTGACGGTGATGGGATGGGTTGGACTGCGGGCAAGGCCATTAGTGAATTGTGATGGATTGTGCGTTAGTCCCCTAGTGCGGGAGACATGGTGCTTGCCCGGCCACATAAGGACCGGTTCATTCAACCTTTAACAAGATGATTCTCGTACAACCACGGAACCTGTATGGAAGGACTTACCCTACCTTCTTGGTACTCTTACATTGTCCATTTGGAGGCCAGTAGAGGCAACGGAAGCTCAGGAGCAGACCCGGGGAAACGTGCCCGTGGTTCGGTTGCGGAATCCTATCGTTTGTCGGGGAACCCGTTGTAGGTCACGGGAATGCCGCCTGTCCCGGTGTTTGTCACAGGATCCTGCAAATTATTACAGGAGCACGACGTACCTGTTATAGGTGTTGTGCCGTAGTGTGACATATCAAGTCACAGGCCCCTGAGTGAGATTCCGTGGTGGACATGTGAGATTACTCGGAGAAGATGGACTAAGCGTTATGTTACTCTCCGTACAAGAGTGCATAGCCCGTGGGAAAAGATGTACAACCTCTGCAGAGTGTAAAAATTCATCCGGATGGACGTTGTCACGGCACATGACGCATCTTTGTTGAGTTCGATATGATTAGCCACCTCTCATTCCTTGAAGTGTGAGTGAGCAGTAGTCTGCTCGTGTTTTGGAAGTGATGGCAAGTGTGCCGGGTCGGTATGACCACTGAGGTCAGAAGGCCCAACTAAAACTTGGGAACTGGCGGGAATGCTTCATACTCCCCCAGGGCCAACCAACTAAAATATTGACAGTTACTTCTCTGTTTTATCTAAGAATTCCTTCATTTGCTTTAGTGAACCTTGCATAAAATTTGCTTGCTGCAAATAAACCATACAGCCTATTCCTTGCTAAGACCGAATATGCATATATATATATACCCTTGTGTAGTGTAGGGCTTGCTGAGTACCTTATGTACTCACGTGTTTGCAACTGTTGGTTTAGTAGGAGAAGACTTCGTAAAGAACGACGACGATTGGGTTTTCGGTTCTGCTTCTCAAGTTTGCTTGTGGCGTTGGGCCATGGTTTCCGCTGTCTGCTTCACCTCTAGTGGGTCGGATGAACTTGGATAGTTTTGAATCCTTGTCGTACCGCCACTAAGGGTCTTATATCAGGTATCTTACTTATTTATCTATTCGAAGTATGCTTTTGATTATCATATCTGTGTTCTTGTGCGTATCAGCTACTGATCCAGGGACTGATACAGGATGCACAGTAGATTCCAGAAATGGGGTCTGACAGATTGGTATCAGAGCATTACTTGACCGTAGAACGAAAACCTAAGATTTGTTGCGTTCGAAAATGACTATTTTCAAAACTAGTTACAAAATCTTCCATAGTACCTCTTCCCCATCTTTTCAAAATCTCTTGTTCTTCTTCCGACCAACCGCAGAAGTCCCTCCTCAACTCGACATGTCGGCACAGGAAAATTTCAACCTAGGAGACAACCAGGACTACGTGACTATAGAAGTAGAGAAGAGATCATACCAAGTTTACTGCAAACCGGATATGGATCCTATACAAAAGAAAAAAATGTCAATGCTACCAGGAACACAAAAAGACTTGCTGCCGGTATCACCACTCCGGACATAAGTCGTTGATTGCCCTTCTATGAACCCATCAATGAAGCAAGAGCTGTAGAGACCAACATGAAGACTGAAGTATCTCAAGCCTCTGCACCATCTACAGAGAATCAATTTGCAGTGAAGGGAAAGCATCAAGAGCAAGAAGTTTGGAATAATAAGGATGACACATCACTGATGTCACATTCTATCATCGTAAGTGTACTTGAAAGGTTGGACAATTTGGAAGGAGCACGGATGGATCGAGAAAACGATAAAAGTTACAAGATTCAGCCATGAGGAACAAAAGGACAAAAGTGGAAATCCCTAGAAGTAAGAATGTAAATTTGAGACCTCAACCCTAGGTGATCGCAATGACCATGGTTACAGGTGCATGGATAACCTTAAGCATCAAGTCAACGAAGCGCCTCCAAATGCAGTAACGTGAGCAATAGTTTTTCTTTATCCGACTAAGTCATATGACCCTCTCGATTTCTTTTGGTCGACGGACTATTGGTCGAGTTATGATGACAGCAGAAGTATCGATAGTATATCCACCTTAAAACCTTAAATCTCGTTCGTAGTACGCAACACCTCAGTCCACAACAAATAAATCGCGTTGTTTGTGTGATTCGATGTTTTTGTCGATTTTGACTTCTTATTTTTCTATGATTGTGTGCTCTTAATAAAAACCTAAACATCATAACAACAATTTAATAGCTAGAATCGCAAGCTTAACAATAGCTTAAGGCCAAGACCCTTCCCTAACCTCTGCCTAAACCTCTTTTGGTGAAAACAGGATGCCGCCGAAGAAGGCCGTCCGAGTGCAACCTTGCCAACAACAACAAGCAAGCAATAGAAGACCCTCCGCAAACCGTAGCGAAGAACCTGAGGTTGCTCATCTCAGCGAAGAAGAATACCAAGAGAGTGACAACAACAACCAGAATTTTAATGAGATGTCTCAAGCGTCACCTCCGTTGGTCAACCTCACAGAAATAATGGCCAAGCAGACTCAACTCTTGGAAATAATCTCTCGAGAACAACATAACAATCCTGGAATCATTTCTAAGATAACAGAATTTATGAAGCTCAGGCCACCTGTCTATGACAATACAGAAGATGACCCATTGGCAGCTGACGACTGGCTCAGGAACATCAATAAGAAGCTTAATGTCGTCAATGCCAATGATCAAGAGAAAGTGATGTTAGCGACACATCAGCTGGTTGGCGTAGCGGCAGAATGGTGGGACAACTATCATGAAGCCGCAACAGAACCTGACACCATTAAGTGGGATGAATTCCAGCAAGCCTTTCGGGAGTACCATGTCCCCACAGCAATCATGGATATGAAAGCAGATGAATTCCGTACCCTTACACAAGGATCTATGTCAGTGCATGAATACCTCAGGAAGTTTATGAAGCTGGCTCGCTATGCACCAGATGAGGTCAGCACGGATAAGAAGAAGCAAGATCATTTCAGAAAAGGTCTCAACCATAACCTAAGGGTACATCTGGTCACTCACATCTATCCGAATTTCAGTACACTGATGAATCGAGCCATGTTACTCGAAGAAACACTGATAGACCAAGGAAATAACAAAAGCCATGAGATCCAGTCGTGTGAGCCGAAAGAGATATGTGAAGTGCATGAGTGGAAATCTCCCCAAAAGCAGGAAAATCGGGAGAAGAAGAAACAGAAGAAGAAGAAGAATAAAAAGAAAAAGAAGAAGAACAAGCTAAGCGTGAGGCCTTCTGGTTTTAAAAGGCAGGGCACTCAAAGGCAAGGTAGTGAAGGCAAACCACAGGAAAAGAAAGTACTAGGGGCAAAACGGAAGTGCTACTTGTGCCGGAATCGTGGGCACCTCGCAGCAGATTGCCCTGGAACAATCACATACGGAGACAACGAGTGACAACCTCGTTGAAGCGCAAATCTACCGTACCCTGAGTTTGGACGTCAAGGAGTAAGGAGCTTTATGTAAGAGCACTGTAAGAGCACTATAATATAAGCAGCCTTTTGTACCCTGTACTTTGGAATATCAATAAAGTATGGTATCCAGAATTGTCGAGAATTTCAAGGAATATAGTGATGGGTTAAATGATCTGTTAATCTTAGACAAAAATAGGCTTCAAGCCACATCAATGGAGATGTAAAAGCCTTAGTACACCGACCCTTGAGGATAATTTGGAAATAAAGGCATTTGGATAAAGAGACCCATGGAATACTAAGAAAAGCCTAAAATCTTTGGATAAGATAAGCAGAGCAACAATGGGATGTTATCTATGGTACCCCGAGTTAAATCCTTTTAAGTGGGGTAGGACCCCATACCACCTTGAAGAAAGGACCTCCGCTACATTGGTCTGTAGTACCCAAGACCACAAAAAGAGAAAGAATCTTTTATCGAAGCTCGCAGTATAAAGAAATCTCTGATAAAAGTTTTGGTGTTACCACAAGTCAAGTCACAAGACGCAAGACAAGTTATGCATCATCCAGAAGATCGTTCGAATCTCGAGGACGAGATTCCTTTTAAGTGGGGTAGATCTGTAACAGCCCAAATTTTCAAATCAAAGTTTAAACGGAATAAAAATCACTCTGATTTTAAATTTTTGTTTATTTCTTTCCTTCTCATCAAGACTTCTAAATAAAACTAGTAAAAGTAATTCAAACTTAGCTAGAATGGGAATTTCGAAATATAAAATCTATGCTCAAGTGTTTGTTTACATTTAATATTTACTAAAAGTTTGAACTTTGAAATTTACAACAAATTAAAATTTATTTGCTAAGCCCTAGCAAGTTCACCTTAAATTTAAAATTTGAATTTAAAAACTTGCATAGAAATCCCATCATGTGCATTTATGAATCTCCTTGCTTTTATTTCGAGTGTCTGGTCGATTTTGTTCTTTGCCAAATTTGAATTCTCATTCAATTTGGAGTTCCTCAAATCCCAGAAAAGAATAAACAAATTCCTAATCTTGTTTTCCCTCTGGGCCTCATATCCCTTTCCATCCTCAGCCGGCCCAACTCCCCTCTCTTTCTAATTCCCTAATCTATCGCGGGCCTTTTCCTTTTCTCCCTCTGGTCAGCCCAGCCCGACGCGCTCTCTTTCTCCCCTCTCTTTTCCCGGCCCGCTGCAGCCCACCTTGGCCCGGCGTCGGCCCAGCCGGCCCATCTCCTCCTTTCTCCTTCCTCCAGCTCGGCCGGAGCTCGTCCGACGCCGCCGCCGACGTGCCACCGTTTTCCTCCAGCTCGGCGTCGCGCCCGTGCACGTGGACCGCCGCAACCTCCCGCCGCGTTCACACGCCACCGCCTTTGACTCCGCGCTGACCCTAGGAGATAAGGACGCCACCACCGCATCGGATAAGAACGCGCCGGAAAGCTTGACCGGAGCTCGCTTCGCCGCGAAGCCTCCTCCCTCTCCGTCGCCTATTTAACTCCTCCTCTCGCCTCCTCTGCGACGTCTCTCTCTTTCCCTCTCTCGCTCTCTCTCCCGAAGCCGCCCCGCTTCGGAACCCTAACCCTAAGCCGCGCGCCGCCGTCGCCATTCGCACCAAGTAGGAGCTCGACGCCGGCCGCCCTCCCGGCCTCGTCTGGATCGCCACGTGCGCGCATCAGCACCGTCGCGTCGCCGCGCACCTCCCCGACCCTCATAAACCCGTCGAGCCGCTCTCCCTCGCCCTCGCCGTCGAGCGCCGTCGCCGCGCTCAGCGCCTTGTCGTCGCTAGCTCCCTCCGCCGCTTCCCGGCCTCGCGCAACCCTACAGGTGAACTCACCATCCCCTCCGCTTCCTTCCGAACCTCCTCTCGTCGTCTTTGGGCCACCGAGCCGCCGGAATGGCGAGCTCCGGCGAACTCCGACCGGGGCGCCGCCGCCTGGTCCACCGTGGACCGGTGGACCGCAGCCCCAGCCCGGTCCACCCGGCCATGGACCCAGTCCACGGCATTTTCAATAGAAAAATAATTCCAAAAGTCTCAGAAATTCCCAGCCCCTGTACATTTTACAATGAAGCCCCTCTAGTTTATTCTATTTCTGTTTAGGTCCTGTCTTTTTACAGAAACACCCCTATACTTTTCTATAATTACCTTTTAGTCCCCATCTTTTTACACCAAGGCCCCTCAACTTTTCCATAATTACATATAGGTCCCTAGAACTTTTCTGTTCTTACAGATAGGTCCTTAGAACTTTACTGTTCTTACAGATGAGCCCCTAGAATCTTTTCTGTAATTGCAAATAGGCCCCTAGGCTCTTTAAAACTTCGTAACTTCGCAACCCTTGCTCCGTTTTGAGCGATTCTTGCGCTCACGCGTTCATAGCAACGCGTAGTACCTTTTGGTACTGCCTTTAGAGCTCCACGCCAGCTCTACAAATCATTCATACCCTAAAGTTTCCCTCTCGCCCGATAAAACCTATCTCGACAAATCACTCTTCACTGATCTCGCATAGCGCAACTGTTCTTTCACCTGTTACCCCTCTTGTTGAACCATTCCACTTCTCGTCGTACCGTCCCACCTCAAGTATAGTAACCTCTTTTCATCACGACCTAGCTTTAACCCTAGCCTAGCTCAGTTATAGCTTAATCAAACCTAATCCAATGTTGTCCTCGCCATTTATCTAGTTTATTGATTTATCCACCTCTTTTATTTGATGTGTTATTTGAGAATTTTATTGGTATTTCATTCGCTGTTATTTGAGGCTATTCTTTTGTTATTTATTGTCATCTTAGCGCATGTCATGACTGGATCATATAGCTAACCTTGCACCATCATGCATTAAACCTTTTGCATTTGCATATCCTCTCCTCAAACCACTCATGTTCTTTAATGGAAATAACTTAGAGTTTATATAATAGATATGCACGCAATCACCATCAATAAAGCATGTGCATCTCATCATCCTCACCTTAAAAGTTTCAGTAAATAAAGTTCCATGCAAAACCTTGCATCCTCGTTTCTTTTAAGAGAAACTAAATAATTACTAGTTTGTCTAGGTGAATATGGCCCTTATAAGACCATGAATATAACCTGTAATAAATAATCTTTCATAAATAAATATGCATTGCATAAACATAGCCATTCTTCTTGGAGTTTTATCGATTTTTATTGGAGTTAATTGGATCTTATTGGCTCTTTTCGTTCTTTATTTCTTTTGCGGTAGTTATTTATACGTTATATTTCTATGCGCTAGCTTACGCGAGAATCGAGGAAGAGCCAGAAGAATTCAAGGAAGATCTAGAAGATCCAAGCTTCGAGGATGAGTTGAAGAATCGAAGCCCGATGATGAGTCAGAAGAGACAAGCTTAAGAGGAAGATTCGAAGACATTAACTTCGACAGAAGATCTGAGAACCAAGAATCGGAAGAATAGGATAGCGTTTTCAGGCAAGCTCTACTTCTCCTTGATCATGATTGAACCTACTTTTTTCGCAATGCACCTATATGGCCTGTTCTCGTACTATGCATTACTTGTTATTTTACTGATTGTGTAGTTATGGTCCTACTTGCTTATTGATATTGATGTCTGTTACTTGGGCATTGATATCTTAATCCTTGTTTACCATTGTTTACCTGTCACCTTGATAACCATAGGATAGTCCCATCATTTCTATGATGGCGCTTTTACCTTGCTTCTAGAACTGCTTAGGACCCCGCAATGTTTCTACATTGCCACACCGTACTCATATATTGTGCTTTATAAATGTGTTAAATGAGTTTGGTGGTGTGCGTAATATATGGGGTTGGGAGTAGCACAACCGTGTTAGGTGATGATGATGGAGACAGTGATGGGATGGGTTGGACTGCGGGCAAGGCCATTAGTGAATTGTGATGGATTGTGCGTTAGTCCCCTAGTGCGGGAGACATGGTGCTTGCCCGGCCACATAAGGACCGGTTCATTCAACCTTTAACAAGATGATTCTCGTACAACCACGGAACCTGTATGGGAAGGACTTACCCTACCTTCTTGGTACTCTTACATTGTCCATTTGGAGGCCAGTAGAGGCAACGGAAGCTCAGGAGCAGACCCGGGGAAACGTGCCCGTGGTTCGGTTGCGGAATCCTATCGTTTGTCGGGGAACCCGTTGTAGGTCACGGGAATGCCGCCTGTCCCGGTGTTTGTCACAGGATCCTGCAAATTATTACAGGAGCACGACGTACCTGTTATAGGTGTTGTGCCGTAGTGTGACATATCAAGTCACAGGCCCCTGAGTGAGATTCCGTGGTGGACATGTGAGATTACTCGGAGAAGATGGACTAAGCGTTATGTTACTCTCCGTACAAGAGTGCATAGCCCGTGGGAAAAGATGTACAACCTCTGCAGAGTGTAAAAATTCATCCGGATGGACGTTGTCACGGCACATGACGCATCTTTGTTGAGTTCGATATGATTAGCCACCTCTCATTCCTTGAAGTGTGAGTGAGCAGTAGTCTGCTCGTGTTTTGGAAGTGATGGCAAGTGTGCCGGGTCGGTATGACCACTGAGGTCAGAAGGCCCAACTAAAACTTGGGAACTGGCGGGAATGCTTCATACTCCCCCAGGGCCAACCAACTAAAATATTGACAGTTACTTCTCTGTTTTATCTAAGAATTCCTTCACTTGCTTTAGTGAACCTTGCATAAAATTTGCTTGCTGCAAATAAACCATACAGCCTATTCCTTGCTAAGACCGAATATGCATATGTATATATACCCTGGTGTAGTGTAGGGCTTGCTGAGTACCTTATGTACTCACGTGTTTGCAACTGTTGGTTTAGAAGGAGAAGACTTCGTAAAGAACGACGACGATTGGGTTTTCGGTTCTGCTTCTCAAGTTTGCTTGTGGCGTTGGGCCATGGTTTCCGCTGTCTGCTTCACCTCTAGTGGGTCGGATGGACTTGGATAGTTTTGAATCCTTGTCGTACCACCACTAAGGGTCTTATATCAGGTATCTTACTTATTTATCTATTCGAAGTATGCTTTTGATTATCATATCTGCGTTCTTGTGCGTATCAGCTACTGATCCAGGGACTGATACAGGATGCACAAGAGATTCCAGAAATGGGGTCTGACACGTCCACCATGTAGTAGAGCCTCAAGAGCTCACATTAGTGCACCATGAAACCAGCACCCACGTCCTTTTATCGTGAGCACCAGTTGCCCAATCAGTTCCCATCATTTTCCCACCAACGCGAGATGAATCGGTCCATCATAACTCAACTCCAACTATAGCTGGCTGTCCTCCTCCCTCCCATGACTTTTCCTCTCCCTCTCTAGGTCTATAAAGACACACCAGGACGCCCCTTGGCCTGGCTGATGACCTTCCCTGCCTCCTCCTCTTCCTTTCCATTCAATTGCCACGAATCCATCTTCTTCTCTGCTGCGTCCAGCCATGGTGCTCTCGGTTGGCATCAACGTTCCCGGAGATCCAGTCAACGGAATGCCCTCAAATTTTACCAGCACGTGCGGCATGAAATCCTCTATAACATATCCAAATATCACATGAAAAGAAGGCCTGAATCGACGGGGATCTGTGTTGCAATCACCACTGTTCCCTGTTCTGGAATTTCCCTGCGCGCGAGATGGTAAACCCGTCCTTGTTCTCGCCTGTATACTCTTCTATATGTTACACAAACCATACTATAATGTGTTCCATCAAATCTTCTATCTTCCACAGGAGATCTCCTTGAGTCCAGGGTCCATTTGTCCAGGAACGCGATTTCTCTACAAACTGTCGCAGCACAACCTTGCTGTGTTTAAGCGGCTCGATTTCCAATTCCAGTGAGTTTCTGTCCAAACCATAATACCATCGTCGTGTTCCCAGAAACATAGGACATTTCTATTCAAGTCTCCTCTGTTACCATGCAGTAAATAATTGGGAACGCGCACTCTTCTTCAGGATGTCTGTGCATGACCAAAACAGAAACTGCAACAATCATCCTTGTTTTCCATTGCATCGGGTGACTTCCTCGAAAGACCAAATATATATCTGAACTTCCATTCCGTGTTCTACGCCATGCTCCTACTATCATCCCAAAACACTCTGAATGACACCGATGTCGCTTGTCGATGGCTTGGTCATAATCTGCCACCCACCATCATCGACTGCCTGAGGGTTTCCTCTGTTGCATACCTATTGGTGAGCTCATTATGTACCTGTTCACACCTTACAACGAGCTCTTGTTGTTGCATATTGTTCTTAGTCATGTGTGTTTGTGCTTGTTGTTTGTGTGTGCGAATAGAAGAACACACTTGGGAATCACACAAAGATCTTGAAGACCAAGAAAGCAGCATCACTGAGCAGCAACATAGGGAAAGGCAAGTGTCCTTGATGCATTTTGAACCTAATTCTTTCTCCCTCTAGTTTAGTATGCAGCATTGCGTATAAATTTGAATCCTATGTGTCATATCCTGTTCCTTTACTATTTCCTTGTCACCGGGTGGTGGTAGATGATAATGGTAATGGGTAGGTCATGCTTAGCTTGCTGATGTCAGGATGGGTGTTAACTTGCTTAAAACTTGACTAATAGTTCACTTTCACCTAATTCATGGGAATGGTAATCTTTTTAGCATCATGGAGATTTAGGAGGATCCAAGCAGGAGGTTGGACTGATGATGGTGCGGGTGTGCACATGTGCAAGGTTTGTTGCACAGCTGGTTGGTGGTGGTACCTGCTTGGGATCCTAAGGACCGGTTCGTGAAACGTGTAGCCATGATAACAGCACAAATCACAGGGCTTACATGGTACGGCCTGGTTAGTTGATAGCGTCCTCTCTGTCTGCATGGATCACTTTGGCATGGGAAAGGGATGACTCTGGCGACTAGGAGAGTGTGCTCCTAGACCAGTATCCTGGACTCAGGGGAGGAAGGCTCCTGGAGTAGCTTCTGAATCATGGCGCAAATGGGGGCTTCTGTTTGGAAGGCGTGTTCCTGCAGCAGCGAATCCTCGCGGGAGAAATGCAGGCTTGGAGGCGTTATGGAAAACCTTGTAGTGAGACCCCGGTCACCTACCTTGGTAGTGGGATGACTCTACGGGAATCACGACCTGTGGGTAAAGTTGTGCACCTCTGCAGAGATGATAAATTGTCATGACAGCCATGCTCACGGTCAAGAGCGGCATAGACCTTTCACACGATTAGTGGGTATCTTGGTTGGATGGTTGGATTTGGTGGGGTGACCAGGTTTGGGTGGTTTGACCCGTAGTTGCTACAGGAGGGGTGTCCTGTTGTTGGTTTGGGTGGTTTTACCCATGGTGCTACAGGAGGAGTGTCCTGTAGTTTGGCTCAGGTGGTTTGACCTGTTGAGGAGCTTGGGGTTGGGTTGGGATACACACTATAGTAACATAGGTTGCTTATAAATTTGTCTAACTTATAGGTGTTTTTCTGCAATTGAACCATATGTCAGCCTTTCTTCATTTAAGCTTCATGTCATCTTTTCCTACACTTGCGGAGTATGATATGTACTCACACTTTCTATCTCTCCCACAAATATGAAATGCTGCTCAGAGAAAGAAGATTGACCACTTTGAAGATGACGGTGAAGGCTAATGTGGAGCCCCCGGTCGACTGCCTGTAGCGTTATGGAGTCCTCCACTAGCATTTATATTTCTTTTAGTCCTTTAAGACATTAGTGTACTAATGAACAATGTATTTATGATATTGGTTATACCGTTACTTCGTTTTGTCCTATATTTGTGAAACTTGATCCTGGACACACATATAGATGAGCATTCGGTTTTGTCCTTAAAACTGGGTGTGACAGTAGAGGATGCCGTCATGGATGGGTTGGGCAGTCGGTCGTTGCCTCGCGCCGCCGCCGCCGCCGCTCGCATAGCCCTTCGCGTCTCGCGAGCGTGGCGGTTCGGTTCCGCAGGGTCGAGGACACGGCCCAGTTCCGCGCGGATGGAGGGGGTGGAGTGGCTGTTGCGGCCCATTATCATTCCGGGCCAGGTCTAACCGAATGGCCATTTCGGACCGGACCAAATTTCATTCCGGACCCAAGCGTTCCGCGCGGAACGCGGGCTGTTCCGTGTCGTTCCGGGCCGAAACGAACGATCCCTTAGGGAATTGATTCCGTGCCATTTTGATTTCACAAACCCATCTTTGGCAGGAGGCTTATTCTAAACTGGCACTCTATTTTGCTTTCAATAATAAGTAACGCCAAAAGTCTTTAGTTTAAAAACCAATGGAGCAGGGATTGAATATCAGGATTTCCTATTACAGCAGTTAGTTCTCAGCTGCTGAAGCATGAAGCACTCATTGTTTGAGATTCATGCAAAGTTCAATCTAACGGTCGCTACTGCTTCTTCTTCCTAAACCGTGCACATGCATCTGCCACTACTCCTTCCTCCCCACGAGCCCACGCGCATCTGCCTCCGCCTGCCTCGCCTGCCACCGTGCCCGCTTGCCCCGCCCTGCTGCGCCTGCAGCATGCCGCATCGCCAGCCCTGCCCTGACCCACGCCGCCGCCGGCTGGCCCCGTGCGCCGCCTCCCGTTCGCCGTGCCGCTTGTTCCATTAATCCGGAACATTTGTTCCTGAGGTTGGAAACAACTGTTCTAGGTCGTGGGAACAAATGTTCTAGGGGTTGAGGACAATTGTTCCGGCACGTGAGGGGGGATGTTCAAGCCAACGAGGAAGATTGTTTGTTGCAATCTAAATTTCTATTGGCCTGCGAGCGATGGGCCGCTGGTTGGCTGGGTACCCCATCGGCTTGGTAGAACTTAGGTACGATTCCAACTGATAGATCAGTGATTGCTCAAAAGAAAAAAAAAGGTAAACTCTACTTTCTGGCGGCCGTGCTTTAACAATCTGGCGCGGCCGCCTCTCAATGCCGCACGATTGGAATCGGGCGGCGGACGTCGGGAGCGGTGGGAGCAAACTGACGTGCATGGGACCCACCCAACCGGGCAACGGTGAACAAGTTCGTATCACCCAGGCCCACGCGTCAGTACATTTCATTTCATTCCGTATCCCTCTCTCTCCTCATTCTCTCTCTTCTCGACTACGTGTTGACGGTCGTTAAACCATATTTGACCGCCACCCTACCGGTAAATAAAAGCATAACACCAAGATTTTGTGCATAGTAGATAGGAATAACACTACTCCACAAGTTTTGGTGGATATTTGGATGCAGGAGGGAATAATGGAGGAAAGTGGGCCCAGCCAGGGGAAATCCCTGGCCGGCCGGCCCCACCTGGTGGCCGCAGGCCCCGGGCTTCCTCCAGTGGGCTAGAAACTAGTCCACAACGCATAATTCAAGGCCCAACCCAGTGGATTTGCGCCGACTTACCAGAGGTGGGCCATTTGGGCCTTAACTTGGCCCTCACTGAAATTCTGCCGACCCCACGAGGAAACCGCCCTTCGGACCGACTTCAGGAAGTGATCAGGAGCGTCCAGGAGCAAGGCGGCGGCCAACCGCCACAGTGGACGGCCAGCCGGCCCCCCTACTTGGCCGGCCGGCCGACCTTGGCACCACCGCCTCTCCAGCTTCGACTATTTAGACCCATGGGTCCTGGAGAGGCTATAAATACCCCTGGCCGGCTGCAGAACCAATTCGCACCACACTTCATCCAAGTGTTCATTTCTTGTTTAGTAGTTACTTTGGGAGTTAGAGTAGAGTAGAGTAGAGTGAGAGCTCTCTCGGGCTTCCGGAGTCTTCTCGAAGTTTTGGTATAGCTCTTTGTATCCTTACTCTTTAGAGATATTCTTTTATTCAATATATAATTAGTTTTATCTTTATTTATTTCTTTAGTAGTCTTGTTGTGGGATTCGTGATTGTTGGTCTAAGCAAGTACGAGAGAGTGCCTCCGTCGGAGATGACGTCGGGTGAAATCTGTGCTTGTTTATTCCTAGATAGGACTGCTCCGTTGATCAAGAGTAGTTCCTCTAGGCGGGTTGTAAGCATGGAGCTTAGAGCTTGGCCTATGCACGTTTGGCACCCAACCCCACGGAGGATGGTAGCCGCGAGTGTTGTGACAGCTGCACCGGTCTCTGTAATCCACCACATACGAGTTGGACTCAGCAGGGTCTTAATTATAGCGGATGGATCCCCAGGGTGAACTAGCAGCATCGGTTCATAGCGTTGGCACTTCCGTGCCCCGAAACGACATGACTTGTATGTGTATGAGCTTAGCTAGAGTAGGTAATCTTTGTAGACTTGACTGCTAGGAAGAGTAAATAATAGATGAACATATAGGAAGTCTTAACTCTATCTCGTTGCTCACCCAAATGTATACTATCGTTTTATTTCTTTTATCACTTCGGATTAGAAGGTGCGTGCCACCTATATTTATCATGCCAATCTTACCCCCGTCTCAAGTATAGTTGATACATTATTTCTTCTCCAAATTATTCAATGCATTGCTACTATTCAGCTCCCTTTTGCTCTACTTCCCTGCGGAAATATAAATACGATAACCCTGGAATACTCCAAGGTGAAATGCTACAATGGTGATCCGTGCGCTTGCGGAATTAATGAATTTAATTTTATCGCATAAGAACCGCCAACAAGCATTTCTGGCGCCGTTGCCGGGGAAGTAGCAGCTAGGAATCTGAATAAATGCATTGTGTTTGTGAGAAAAATAATTATCACTTACTTTTGCGGGCTTACCCTTGTCCTGTTTTTCTTCTTGTGGAAATTTAAAACAGGACAGTGCATGACTGGTTTCGACCTACCAGAAAACTTCCACCCAGATCCCGAACAGTTCTTGAGAAGGGTGAGGGCCAGGCTTACCCCTCCTCCCACCCACGCTCGATCGAAAGTTCTGGCTCTTGAAGGATCCCTTCCAACCATTGTTGATCACCCTCCATCTTCATCATCGAACAACATGGCCGATCCGGTTGTCGAGAAGACGATCAATGACTTCTCCGAGCCAACTACGGAGAACATCCGCGTGGGACCCAACCCGCGCATTACCAACAAGGACTACGAGCTCAAGCCGGCCTTGATCAACATGATCTTGGCCAGTCCTTTCTGTGGGAAGCCGTCGGAGGATGCGAACGCTCACCTCCAAAGGTTCCTGATGACGTGCAACACCTTCGCCATGAAGGATGCACCTCAGGACGCCATCCGACTGCAGCTCTTCCCATTCTCTCTGTTGGGGAAGGCTCTCCAGTGGTTCTACGCGAACCAAGAGTACCTCGACACGTGGACGGCATGCTCCAATGCCTTCCTCGCCAAGTTCTTCCCGCCGGGCAAGACAACTGCCCTGCGGAACAAGATATCGGGCTTCTATAGATGAGTCGACCGCGGAAGCCTGGGACAGGATGCAGGAGTATGTTCTCTCATGCCCACACCATGGCATGGAGGAATGGCTCCTCATACAAAGCTTCTACCACGGTTTGAGGCCGTCCGCTCGAGAGCACCTCGACGCCGCAGCAGGCGGCTCTTTCTTCTCTCTTAGCGTGAAGAACGCTAAGAAGTTGATTGAGAAGGTGGCGGCCAACCAGACTCATGGTGAACGCCAAGCGGCGACCACCAAGACCCATGGAGTGCACCAAGTGGAGACGATGGACATGCTCGCCATCAAGCTCGATCAGCTGCTCCGCAAGGTGGACTCTCCACAGGACCTGCAAGTTGCGGACTCCCGCATGACTTGTGAAGAGTGCGGCAACACAGGGCATATGGGCATCAATTGCCCAAATGCAAGGGAGGAATGCAATTTCCTCAACAATGGCAATGGGTACCGCTTCCAGAACAACTACGGCTGGAATTCCAGGCCCGACCTCTCCTTCAACAAGAATCAGGGAGGTAACAATGGTAATCTTTCCCGCTATGAGCCCTCTATCAAGGATCTAGTTCTCGGCCAGGTCAAGATCAATGACAGTATTAGTAAGAAATTTCTTACTACGGACAAGGCTTTAGAGAGCATAGATGCCAAGCTAGAGTCGTTCAGCACTGCTCTGCAAAATCAGCTAAGCCATAACAAAATGCTAGAGACGCAAATTGCCCAAATTGCTTCAGCTGCGCAATCTCCTCGTGCGGGTAAATTTCCTGGGCAACCAGAGGTTAACCCTAAGGAGAGTGTAAATGCAATAACCATCAGGTGTGAAGAAGACGAGCTGGACTCTACACTCCCCAAGGATGTGATCAGAAGAGATCCCGGATGTCCGACCATACCGTGTTTGGTCAACGACCGGTGCTTCGCCCGAGCACTATGCAACTTAGGAGCAAGAGTGAGCATCATGCCGAAGGCGATATATGATGGGTTGAACCATCCATAGTCTCCAACGACCGTGAAGCTTCAGCTTGCAGACGGGTCACTACGCCTGCCCTTGGGGATTGTCAAAGAAGTTCCCGTGCAGGTCAGAAATCTCTTTGTCCCCGTCGACTTTGTTGTGCTGGATATGGAAGTGGATGTCAAGAAGCCTCTTATTCTTGGGAGGCCGTTCTTGAGCACCACCAACGCCAACATCGACGTGGGGGCAGGAGAGATACACCTGGATTTCAACGGCAGGGAAGAAACATTCAACTTCAGGCCCATGGTTGAGCAATGCAAGCAAGTACGGGTCATATATGGAAAGGACCCAAGGGAAGTGGAGAAGATTGAGATTACTCCACCCATGCCGCAGCCAGACAAGCTCATTGCATATATGAGAAACTATCTGGCAAGAAAGAATGCAAGAAGGCCAGCTAATTATTGGAGGACTCCAAGGAGAATGCCTCAGCCGCCAAAAGCACCGCAAGCCCCTCTTGCTCCTCCACCACAAGAAGGAGTAGGCGAGTCACAATCGCCTAAAAAGAGGAGAGCTAGGCGCTCAAGGAAGAAGAAGGCAGCTACAGTATCGACCGAGGAGAGCACAACAAAGGCGCCAAGTAAAGAAAGGGTCGCCGCCACAAGCACAAAGAAGACAATCAAAGTGTGGCGGAAGAAAGAAGGAGCCTCAACCTCGCCAGATTCTCCAACGAGCGAGGTCCAAACAAGTTGAAACGGCATGGAGAATGTCTAGCTCAAGACGTAAAAATGAGAGCCCTCCGATTGGGGAGGCCATCCCAATCGTTATCCTAGCTAGGCCTAGCACTTGTTTTTCTTTCATAAACCATAACAACAAAATAAAAATATGAAAAATTAAAAACAACAAAAATAATAATTTTCCCAGCGATGCCCATTAGGGGCTAGCCACTTGCATCATCCTCACTCTTTTTTGCAGATTAAGAAGAAGGAGGAAGAGCCTGAATCAAGCTTAAGTCTTGCAAAGACTCAAGCTTGGGGAGGGCCGACAGGTAAGAAGGAGTTCAACACGAGCTCGAGTCTTGCAAAGACTCGAGCTTGGGGAGGACCCCAGGTAAGTATTTCTAACTTTCCCTGAATAATAAACTCCCTGTTTCGAATAAATGCTAGAATCTTGGTGTTGTGCTACACTTAAGGGAAATGATGATCGAGTTACAAATTAGCTTCCCATGTGTCGCATAGATGCAACCTCTACTCCTGACATACGTGTTATTTTTATTTGAGCATGATCACATCACGAGTCTTGCTTATTTCCGTGGGTTGCACTTGTTACACCAAGTCTGAGCATTGTGGATTGTGATATGACATGATTAGGACTTGTTGCAATCTCTTAGTATGGTTTCATCCAGAGATGTTTTTCCTGAATTGCTGCAAGTACCTAAAACCCTTCCGTTTTGGTACACTTCTCTTAGTGTGAGGATTTATTCACCTACCAAAGCCATATCATAATATTCGAAACAGCCCCACTCATAGCCATTTGTTTATGTATTGAGTTTTGTTAAGGTTTGATGTGCTCTTGAAACTAAGCACTCCTAATTTTGGTCATAATTCCTTCGCGTGTGTTTTCGAAAATTTCTTTCCATCAAATAAAAAAGGGAATGTTTGGACAAATTAACCAGACATTTTCAGAGTTTGTAAAACCATTGGTCCATCCAAAAACTCAAGAATATTTTAAAATGTTTCATTGAACCATACAAAAATTTTGGCCCCTTGCACCATAGAGCAGTAAAAAAAATAACTCTCCATGGTTGCATGACAAAAGACAATGGCTATATGGTTCTTATCATAAAAATCTTGAGCAAAATAAAGGACCAAAAGTTTTTCAAAACCCCTTTGACAAGTGTGAGTTCATTTTCTCCCCCTCTATCGCATCATTTCCTATGACCAAAATACAAGGAGTTGCTATGTTGATTGAGACTCATTCTTTAGCTTTACAATATATGCATAACATTTGTGCATTCCTTACCAAGCTCCACATACAAAGCCTCATTTAGTAGAAGGTAGGATGAGTGAAGCTTGTAGGAATAGACTCACATCAGGGTGGTAAGAGAAGTGCCATCCAAAATGAAGGAGAATTTTTTGCACCTTACCTTGCAGCACATAAAAACTCTGGATGCATACCTGCTAGAATTGTTTACTTGTCTAAAAATGCTATTCTAGTCTTCAATGCTGCATGAATAAGGTGTAACATATAAGCCCCACGATTTTTGCAACACTCATGAATATTTTGTGCTCTCGTAAACTTACCACTGTTTAGGGAGTATGTTGTTGCATCTTTATTACCCATGGGGCGCTTCTTTGTAACTCCTGATCCGCCGGTACCCTGAGTTGAGTTTGCTCGGGACGAGCGAAGTTTAAGCTCGGGGAGGTTGTTGGCGGTCGTTAAACCATGTTTTGACCGCCACCCTACCGGTAAATAAAAGCATAACACCAAGATTTTGTGCAGAGTAGATAGGAATAACACTACTCCACAAGTTTTGGTCGATATTTGGATGCAGGAAGGAATAGAGGAAAGTGGGCCCAGCCTAGGGGAAATCCCTAGGTCGGCCGGCCCCACCTGGTGGCCGTAGGCCCCGGGCTTCCTCTAGTGGGCTAGAAACTGGTCCACAACGCATAATTCAAGGCCCAACCCAGTGGATTTGCGCCGACTTACCAGAGGTGGGTCATTTGGGCCTTAACTTGGCCCTCACTGAAGTTCTGCCGCCCCCACGAGGAAACCGCCCTTCGGACCGACTTCAGGAAGTGATCAGGAGCGTCCAGGAGCAAGGCGGCGGCCAACCGCCACAGTGGACGGCCTGCCGGCCACCCTATCAGGCCGGCCGGCCGACCTTGGCACCACTGCCTCTCCAGCTTCGGCTATTTAGACCCCTAGGTCCTGGAGAGGCTATAAATACCCCTGGCCGGCTGCAGAACCAATTCGCACCACACTTCATCCAAGTGTTCATTTCTTGTTTAGTAGTTACTTTGGGAGTTAGAGTAGAGTAGAGTAGAGTGAGAGCTCTCTCGGGCTTCCGGAGTCTTCTCGGAGTTTTGGTATAGCTCTTTGTATCCTTACTCTTTAGAGATATTCTTTTATTCAATATATAATTAGTTTTATCTTTATTATTTCTTTTAGTAGTCTTGTTGTGGGATTCGTGATTGTTGGTCTAAGCAAGTACGAGAGAGTGCCTCCGTCGGAGATGACTCGGGTGAAATCTGTGCTTGTTTATTCCTAGATAGGACTGCTCCGTTGATCAAGAGTAGTTCCTCTAGGCGGGTTGTAAGCATGGAGCTTAGAGCTTGGCCTATGCACGTTTGGCACCCAACCCCACGGAGGATGGTAGCCGCGAGTGTATGTGACAGCTGCACCGGTCTCTGT
Source organism: Eragrostis nindensis (assembly GCA_012490785.1). Taxonomy (NCBI): domain Eukaryota; kingdom Viridiplantae; phylum Streptophyta; class Magnoliopsida; order Poales; family Poaceae; genus Eragrostis; species Eragrostis nindensis. Next base: position 78,510 of record JAAXCT010001264.1, read on the forward strand.
AATCCACCACATACGAGTTGGACTCAGCAGGGTCTTAATTATAGCGGATGGATCCCCAGGGTGAACTAGCAGCATCGGTTCATAGCCTTGGCACTTCCGTGCCCCGAAACGACATGACTTGTATGTGTATGAGCTTAGCTAGAGTAGATAATCTTTGTAGACTTGACTGCTAGGAAGAGTAAATAATAGATGAACATATAGGAAGTCTTAACTCTATCTCGTTGCTCTCCCAAATGTATACTATAGTTTTATTTCTTTTATCACTTCGGATTAGAAGGTGTGTGCGACCCATATTTATCATGCCAATCTTACCCCCGTCTCAAGTATAGTTGATCATTATTTCTTCTCCAAATTATTCAATGCGTTGCTACTATTCAGCTCCCTTTTGCTCTACTTCCCTGTGGAAATATAAATACGATAACCCTGGAATACTCCAAGGTGAAATGCTACAATGGTGATCCGTGCGCTTACGGAATTAGTGAATTTAGTTTTATCGCATAAGAACCGCCAACACCACGCGGGCTGCCTTTGCCGGCTGATGCGGCGAAGAGGACCGCGCCACCGCGATGGCGGCGGGCGGCGCGACCTCGCGGAGGCGCTCGGCGGAAGCCATGAGCGCATCCGCCTCCGGCGACTCCGACGCGGGCGACGGGGGGCGGCTTGCTTGGCTAGAACTCAGGCTGCGTCGGCGAGGAGCCCTGGAGGCTCACCTGGGGCGCCATCTGGAGCTCCTCGTCCTCGTCCTGATCCACCATTGAAGCAGGTATCGGGGCCGAACCCTCGCCGGATGGATCCGGCTCGAACCCAAACCCTAGGTGGGTTTGACGAGGATGTGATTTTGATTCGCCGCATCTCTCATTTGGTACGTGCGCCTCTCTCCAGTATGCTTCAAATTCCGTTCACCTGCCCAATCCCTGTCAATTCACTCCGATTTTTGAGGGTTTGATAGGCATTTTGCAGTTGCGACTCCGAGCTGCATAACTTTTCACCACATTTCCCTCTCCTTGTATGCAAATCCCTGACCATTATGCTTCAATCTCGCGTTCCCCTTCCAATCCATGCCGATTCACGGCTTTTTGAGTGTTTGATTATGTGTCTGGAACTGCTAGCGACGAGGGATCGTGTTTGTGCTCACTCAATGGTGCGATTTATTGTTCACATGTGGCTATTCCGAACTATCTAGTTTCTATCATCTAAACAATTTGATCTCTCCTTCTAATCCTCATCAATTTGCTTACCGATTTGAGAAACTATGGTTTTGTGGGCATAAACCTATCTAGTTTGTACCTATTCATTTCTGGTGTTTTTCCATGTCCTGCTGCAGAACACCCCATCTTTGATTTGAGTTATTTTGATCACTAGTTTACATCCCAATGTTTCTAGTACTCCCTCTGATTCTATTTTGATGTTTGGGACATAATGGTTAGTGTAAATTTGTACAAACGTTTGTGTCCTAATGGCGGCGGTAGACGGTAGTATGTAATAATAATGGCATTTTGAAAAGGTCAGGAGCTCATAATATAGCCCTTTTATGGGGCTTTGTGTTTCATTTTTCTGCGCCATTCCTGGAGGATGAAACAGAGAGGCTAGGTTAGTGAAGAATATTGTGGTGTTGTTCAATTAATTTAGATGCGATAGCAGCCGGATGTACTTTTCTAAGTAGATGCATGGTCTCTAAGGTTCCAGGACTTTGGTTTGCGAAGAATACAGGTCACTTAACTGATTTTCTGCAACATCCATGATTCTGGCTATTCTATGTTTCTAAACATATATATATTCTGAGCACTACCAAAGCAAATGCATTTTATCAACAGTTGTAGTCTTACTGCGAATGCATTTCATAGTATTGAAAGAAATTTACACCAAGTCCAAAAGCAATAAAATAAACATATTTCTGCACTACAAGGCATTTTATTTTGAGTTGTATGTTGCTTCATCTGCAGTTGTAATGTGATAATTAATTGTTCTTCAGACGCGGGGTTGGGATTAAGGCAGCAATGAAATCTGTGACGCGTCTCAGAATTTTAGCTACGGATTAGGTCATTGTGTAATCTCGGTGGCATCTATGAACCTCATGTGCATGTGGTTTTCCTGTGGACTTCTGAACGATTGAGCAATTGTTGTTGTAGGCTATTTGGACCTTTTGACAGGAATGGGTAGAGGAACTAGACAAAACTTAAGGTCAAAAATGAGGTGAAGGGTAACATAGCTTGCATAGGTGAAGAGCATTTTAGGATAGCAGAAACTTATTTGTTTGATGGAGTGTTGCAACTCTATCCGCATCACCATTCATGCTCTAGCATTTTAGGTGAGGATTTGTCACCGTATCTTCTTTGGGACATTCATTTCTGTGCCATTAAAAAACTTCAAAGTACGTGGAAATAACATTTCCGAGTTAATGACAAGGTGGCATTTCTGGGATTCTGATGTTTAACAATGGCATGGAAGGATTTAATCCTTCTTCTGTGGGCTTCATGTTTCATTTCGGCACCACTTTTTAGCTCGTTTGATGCATGCCTAGGATCAGTAAGAGAAGGGATATTAGGTTACGGTTGTACAACTGGCTATAATTTAGGGGGGAAAGCTCATAACAGGGACCCATCTAGGCCATTTGGGGAGTCCTTTAGGACTAGGTAGTGTGACGCGCCCCTTCAAAAGCATTTTTATGGCAAACTTATGAATTTTTCTAATTTCATTATAAACTATTTATGCCTCATGGAAGCATTTTCTTCAGTTCTTAGACTTGATTTGTCATGATTAATAGAATTACAAATGTTGCAAACTTTATGCTTTTATGGCATTTTAAAAAGAGTGGTCCTTATAGTTCTTACCCTCCTGTTGGTAGCTAAGGGCCAACGAAAATAAGCATCCAATTGTCCCGTGTTATGCAGGGTGGAGCCTGATATTTGATCCATTGTGTACAGGTAGCACGGTGTTGACGGGAATTGGTTCTGCTTTGTTTGGAAATTGCAATCACTTACAAAGGTATCCCTCCATCTGGTAATCCAATTTTCTGGTTAATCCCCATTTATTTTCTCATGCATCTAGTTGTCTTGTTTAGTCTATTTTGTGCTTGGGAACTCTTTAACGAAAAGTGATCCCTAGGGTTACTAGAATGTTGACTATATATAGGCCTTCAGTAATCCAACTATGTTGTTGAAACTTCTTCAATCCTAGTATGTTCATGTGTATTTTTTTAATCCAGAGTTACTTTTTACTATCGAGAATGATATTTCACATTAATTATTACTGAAAAAAGGGCATGTGTGAAGCACTGTAATTCATTACCATCAGTAAATATATTCTGTATTACAAAGCATTTATGTGGTATTGAAAGCATTTTACGGGACCTGTATAAAGCACATGAATTCATGGCTGTAAGCAAACTGAATTGTCAAAGCACCTGAATTCATTACATGGACATGTGTGAAACTCTTTAATTCATTTCCAATAGAAAATATATTCTGAGTAGTAATATATTTTATTTGAAATCGAAAGCATTTTACTAGGATCTATGAAGCAATTCAATTCATCAGGTTCCATGTATCTACTATTTTAGTATATGATGCTTAAGGGGGCAGCAATGGGACATGTCATGCATGTATAGGAACTTGTTTGATGTTCCATACTCAAAAACTAGTGTACAGTTTAGTGCATTGTTTGATAACGCACATTTCCTCCAAGTAATTTATGTACATAAGTGAAGCAACTTATATGAGCTTTGCTAGTTTTTTTAAAAAAAATATGGAAGTAAAATTGGTTTTGGTCAACACTTAACTGATTTCATTACAACAATATATTATGTCACGTACCTGTTAAGCATTTTATTTCATTACAGCGAGCAATATATTACATCATACAAAGCACTTTGTCATACAAAAGTACTTTAACCTAAATACTGTCAAGTCACCTCTAATTTTCTTGTTATAACTGACATCAAAGAGATATATACTGATCATAAATGTCGTTTGCTTATTTCTTTTCCATGTGATGAGGATTAACATGATGCAATGACAATTTCAACATATCTTCCTTGACCACTCCTTTTGAAGGTTGCTATGTTATGGCGAACGTGGAGTGCAGTGCTGTATTTTAGGCTGTAAAGAAGCATTTCACCGGCAGTTGGAATCTCCATTATCTGTCAGACAAGGCATTATCTGTTTTTGTCTTTTTTGTCAAAAAGATGTGTACTTTAGTTTGTAGATGTGCTACTTTCTGTACTCAAGATTATAGATGGGTTCTTTCTAGACAGAAATAGCAAGTTTTTTTAGGAAGCAAATCTGTACTTCTTTTGTTTAGATATAAACCAGAATCTCATGTCTTGAGTACCCAACCATTTGTGTTTCATTAATAATGAGATATGGGTATTCTGTGGGATACTGTGGCTTCTGAGTTGATTTGCCTCTTATACACGTTTAGTTTGGTGCAGTAGAGGCGAGCGCGGAGTGCCCTGAAGAGGCATGCAACAGGGATAAAGCGGTGGCAGTTCCACTACATGACAGAATATCCAGAAAAAGCATAGATCGCGGGTTTGATCTTTCCAAAAACAGCCTGCCGTGCGGGACGCTTAACCCACGGCGGCCATGCGTTAGTGCCGTCCAAAAAAAAACTGATAGATCAGTGAAACAGAGCTTTGAGCCATAAGATACAACCGTGTCGACATGGAACTTGGATAGGTCGTAGCTTGGGGAGGATATGGTGACATCATTCAGGGACCACGTTTCGCCAGGGCAGATGAAACAAAGCAGTTTGAAGGGCTCACCGTGGTCTGGGACGACGCCAGGGAGTAGTGGGTACTGGGCATATGCACGTACGGCGAGGAAGCAGTTCGTGCAAGGACACGGACGGAGTCACGCCGGACGCCCACCATGAAAGCCGGCACGGTCGGGACTCGGGACGCCCACCTCGGGACCTCGCGTGGGGTCGGGACGCCGACCAGGGAAGCCGGCGCCATTGCCATGGAAGAGGACGCGGTCATGTCACACGTCTCAGCCTCGGAAGCGGGCAAGGGTGGGCAGCCGCGTTCGGTTCCCTCCCATTGGAAACCGGCGCAGGCGCGGTCTCACTGCCCGCATCTGGAGCTGGCGTGAGCCCGGACACGGACGGCGTGGCCGCCGCGGAAGCCATCGTAGGACGCAGTTGCGCGAGGAAGCAGGCGCAGTCACCGCGTGGATCATCGATGATGTCGATGCACACTTTGATGATTAATTTCTTCACATATAGTTTGTTTGACAAATTCATAATTAATTTCAACTCAATTCAATTCAAATTCAAAATATGTCAAGAGGCTTGAAACACGCTTAAAGTCACGTGTTCATACTTTGATGTGTGACTCTCTCTAATTCTTTTCTCTCTCTCTCTCTCTCTCTCTCTCTCTCTCTTTTTTTCGAGGAGACAATATCTATATGCCATGTATATTAGTGGTGTCGAAATGGTTAGATTATTTGCTGGGGACGGTCAGGGCATCAATTGCCATTGTAAAAGTAAACATGATCAGCGAACAAAGCCTCATCAGCCGCCGGGGTTTGCCACTAAATATGTGAGCGGCAGCACAAGGAACTTACTATTCAGATCCTTTCAGCATCAGCGAAAGGGCAAGTTATTATAACTAGAGAAGAAATCTGTCGTTGTATTTTAAAATATGATAATTTGCTTGCTTCCCAAACTCTAATACCATACACTGTATGCAAGCAGTCAACGACAAAATTTTCCCAGATTAATTGTCAAAATTGAGCTTGTCCAGAGAGAATTTTTCTTGGCAGCTTGCGGGTTCATTTGCACGAGCTATGCGTCTGTGTAAGCCGTCTTCCTTGGTCTAAGATGCACACTTGTGCCTGGAACGGAGGTTCCATCTGTGGAATGATTTTTGTACCGTGACCATGCAACAAACATAGTGGCCTGGAGTAGAGCGTACATAATTTTCCACTCTCTTTTGAGATACCTTTCCGACAAAGATCGGAGATCGAAGGCAGGCATGCCTACGGAAGGACCACACAAATAAAGGGCCGGATCTCACAAGTCAGTCAAGCACTTTTCATCAAAAACAAAAGTCAGTCATAGACGAGGTCAAAATATACCAACATATCATCAAATCATTTTTTTTTGTCGTGGATCTGAAAGTTGCAATGGTTTATTTCTACTGTCCATGAAAAGCACTGCCTTTTAGAAATCCAGGAATCTGCGAGGAGGTAACATTAAAGGGACAATGTGTATTCTCCGCAAAAAAAAAAAGGACAACATGTGCATGCGCCTACAAATTAGAGTCGTTTTTTTAGCTTTTCCTATAGCTTCCTATCTACTTTCTCAAAATTATAAATTTGCAATTCACTCTTACTTAAGAATTCTCAAAATTACTTTCTCATGTTTGGTTGAAAGAGTTAAGGATTCTTAAAATTATTTCTCAAAGAAAATTCATATTAACATGTAGAGCAAGCTTTTTCATTGAAATCTGAGGAAGTAAATTTGAGAAGCTTTCAATCACGACAAACATGTGAATAATTTTTTTTCTTTGAGGTTTTGTGACGTCGATTGTGACTTGACGTCCTTGAGTTTAAAAATAATTAAGAGATATGGTCACTCAGATGTATTGGACTTATCACTGCCCTTAATTCAATATTTATGGAGTGACAGGAAGGTATGCATGAAAATTAGGACATGTGATTATGTGGGTGACATTTTGTGACATCCTGGCCAGGGCTTAATAGAATTGATAGAATACTCATACCAACAAGTTGCAACTTCTTTTTCGGAGTCCATCTCGAAAGAACTCCGAGGTTAAGCGTGCTTGGCCTGGAGGATGGGTGACCGACTGGGAAGTTCTTACCGGGTGCTCACGAGTGAGGATATAGTGCGCAGAAAAGACTTTTATTGGTCTGTGAGGGAAGTCTTAAGATCCTAGAGAGCTGCCAGGTGTAAGCGGGCTTGTCTTGTGGAGCGGGACGTTACAGTGGTATCAGAGCCTGCTCTCGTGGTTTCACGGGCGCATGTGGTTGTAGTTGCGCAGGCATGGTGCGCATGGCTGGTGTGGGCCTAGAGTGGTCACACAGCATGGCACATGCGCTGGCATTGAACACACGGATGTGGCCAAGAGGGGACGTTCCTGGCTTGGGGTTGACCAACGAGGACGTCGGTCTTCTAAGGGGGTGAGTATGTGATATCCTGGCCCAGGGCTTAATAGGATTGATAGAATACACATACCAACAAGTTGCAACTTCCTTTTTGGAAGCCCATTTCGAAAAAACTCCGAGGTTAAGCGTGCTTAGCCTGGAGGATGGGTGACTGACCGAGTGAGGATAAAGTGCACAGAAAAGACTTGTGTTGGTCTGTGAAGGAAGTCTTAAGATCCTAGAGAGCTGCCAAGTGTAAGCGGGCCCGGCTCGAGGAGCGGGACATTACATATTTCTTTATGTGCATTGGATATTCTACGATGTATATCTATGTAGCATCAGAACAATATACCTCAAAGCTGTTTATTTAGTGCACAAACTTTGGTGTGCATCAGATGCTTAAATTGGCAGCTCTGAAGCACACTGGATCAATTCATGCACGCGGAGGTTTGAATTTTTTACATTGAGGAACGGGTTACGGGATGTTCCTATCTTTCCTCTGGATCTCTTGATGTCTCCAAGAGATGAATCGAGGTATGTCTTACAATGTTGTCTAGAGGTCACTGGGCATTGCCACCAATGAAACTTCTGGAGATGCAAGTTATGTATAAAGTTGCTAAAGGCTAGTTGATTAGCTTGGGGGCTATTCAAAGGTCTCCACCTAGTTGATTGAGGTTACCTTGTCAAGAGCAAGAAATTAAACACTGAGATTTGTTTATACCGTTTAGTGTCTGGGAGAGAATTTAATGTGCATACATATGATTTGTTAGCTAGGTGCATTTCTAGCTCTCTCCCTTTTACACTCTTTCTACTTACCTTTAATTTTTTTCTTGGAAACTTGTTCCTTTCATGCTTACAATCACATACCCTCCACAAATATAGTGTCCTTTGAGTTTTGTCTCAAATTTTCTATAGTTTGATAAAAACATATAAATATATTGTTTCAAAATAAAAGAATTACATATTATGATAGTCCGTTTCACGATGAATCTGGCGATATCATTTTTGTAGTGTCAATATTTATAGTTTATTCGTAAATGATAGTCAAAGTTTGCAAGGTTTGACTTAAGACAAAACTAAAAAGACACTATATTTGTGATCAGAGAGAGAGTATTGCATCTACTGCAGTTTTAACATTTACAAAGTATATTTCATAGAAATGTCATCCATGAATATTTATAACAAAACCTTTACTACAGTGGCGTTGTACTCTCTCCTCCTTTCCATGTCCAACCAACTGACTGAGAACCACTTGACGAATGACTAGCGGCGAGATAAAGTTGTGTCCCAAGAAAGGAGCAATAGGAATAAAAGGTGATGTAGACACTCACCGTCCGATGTACCCCACAGTCACAGTATAGTGGTCTTTAGTTTTCTTTCATCGAAGCTTCTTAGATTCTACGTTATCCACTTCTCTGCCTCGTCTGCTGTTAATTTTCATATTTTAGTTCCTTGATAGGAGATATCAATCTCGGACTACTGGTCGTACAAAATACCTTTGCATAACATATACTATTTATAATCACTTAGATCAGCTGGTCGTACAAATATCAACGCCAGACAACCATGTGGATTTTCAGCAACTGTGGCACGACTTACGATATATACTGTTCAAGGTAACGTACATAATTATCTGGATATACATGCACATATATTTTTACATATATATGTTGGGTATGCAAGATCATCTAATGAACTGAAAGCATATATATGATGTGGAATTGTGCTCAGTGTTCAGCAGATAAACATACCCAATTGTGTCAATTTTTTGTAGGAGATCCAAGCTATGTGATTTGGTAGCCAAATCTTCCAATAAGAATTTGTAAACAAAGGAGAACGGAAAGGAAAAAGGGAAAGTGAATCCACTTGTCCAGTTCCTCCTAACCTCACATGAAGTGCCCGCATATGCACTTTGTTGCATTAACATTCACTGCGCTCATGTAGGTCCCGCCATCACCTATGCTTAGCTCTTCAAATTGACGACCATCATTGCTCTGATGAAGTCATTTTTGAGGTATAGGAACCAAATATGTCCAAAATTTAGCCGCGAGTTAACTAATTAATTCACATGCTTAAGTTGGGACTTTGAAATTTGAAAGAGAAATTGAATCTTATTGATCATTTTGCTTTGTTTTTAACGTAGACAGAATTTTCGATTTCCAAGCTTTAACTCATCGTTTCTACAGTTAGTCAGGCGGGCTTCTGTGGCCCCTTTGGATTTCTTGCAGCACACGAGAGGTTCCCGGTTCACTTCACGCAATCTATTTTTCTTTTCAGCTGCCGCGTCAAAAGTTAAAAGAGGAAAGATGCAATCCGTCTCAGTGCTTGACTGACTTGTGAGGGCTAAAGCTACTTTTATCGTACAGTGAGTCAATAATGGTACCATTCTAACAAGCCTTTTAGGTATAAAACAACATGGTGAATCTTCGGTTCAATAGATCTTGTCGGGAAGCCTATATTCCGGAGTCAGATTATGCAGGTTCCATTGTTGCTCTCTCAGTATATATATGTTGAAGCAGGAGCAGACTGTGAGTCAAGGCGGCTACACTCATCCGGGAAGCAGAGTCGAAGGAACCAACGAACAGGACATTTTAGTGTTGCACCATCTGACAAATTAATGGATGCCCAACAAGGTTCCAAGAGAAATTCTCCTTGAATCAGCTCAGTATTTGTGTTCATACTTGGGGAATGTTGTCACTGACCAAAGACACTCACTCTGTTGTCTGCTTATCATTGATTTACAGGGCAAGCTCAGGATTCCCATGCGGTGGTCGACATAGACTCGCTGGCCCGACAGTTGGTGCAGGAGCTTGCCGACGCCGAATCCTCGTCGCCGCTACACGCCCGCGGCTGTCCGATCATCATCGGAGAGGTCGGCAGCCTCACCCGCAACGTTGACCCGGCAGAGTACGACCCGCATCACGTCTCCATCGGCCCTTACCACAGGATCAAGAACCCGGAGCTCGCGAGGGACGAGGAGAAGATACGATGCCTCGGCGCCGTCCTGTCGGCGGCGAGCACTGGCGGCGGCACGAGCCTGGAGGTGTACCTCCGCGAACTAGCACGGCTCGAGGTCCAAGTGAGAAGGTGCTACGCCCACTTGTTTGACATGGACAGTGAGAACTTCGTGCGCATGCTGCTGCTGGACGCCTGCTACCTGCTCGTCAGGTTGTTCGGTGGCGTCGCCGGCGGACACCAGTACACTAACGGCGCGCCGGCGGACAAGTTGGAGGCCGTGGCGGTGGTTCGCGACGTGTTCTACCTTGCGGAGAACCAGATCCCCTTCTTCGTCATCGCCAAGGTTCACCAGCTAACCTTTCCGGATGGCAGTGTTTCCGCGGCGGACACGATCGGGAGCTATGCCAGAGAGCTGTTAGGCAGGAACCAGTACTCCGCCGTGACGCCGCCGTCGCCGCTGTCGACGTCTGAACCAGGCAATCTGCTGCACCTGTTGCACATGCACTTCAAGCCCATTTTGCCCTCCGGCGGCAAAGCCACCGACAAGCGGCGGGTGGACCGGTGGCGCACGGCGACGGAGTACTACTTCGCCGGCGTGAGGTTCAAGCGGCGGCCTCTTCTCCCTGAGGGAGGAGCAGGCTGCATCCTCGACGTGAGGCTGAACAGAGGCAGCGGCGTGCTCGAGGTTCCCCGCCTGAACATCGACGCCGAGACGTGGCGGCTGCTGCGGAACCTGATGGCGTTGGAGCAGCGCAACCTGCCGGAGGCGACGTCGGCGGGGAGCCACGTCACCGCGTACTGCGTCTTCATGTCGCAGCTGGCCTGCACGGCCGTCGACGTCGAGCTCCTGTCGCGGTGCGGGGTCATCGCGCACGGCCTCGGCAACGACGGCGAGGTCGCCCGCTGCTTCGCCGACCTCTGCAAGGGCGTGGTGTTCAGCGTGAACGACCACCGCTGCAACTACCTGAGGGCGACGTGCCAGGCGCTGGACAAGCGGTTCCGGAGCCGGAACGGGAGGTGGATGGCGTGGCTCCGGCAGAAGTACTTCAGGAACCCGTGGCTCGCCGTTGGCCTCGCCGCGGCTGTCGTCGGGCTCGTTTGTACCGTGGTGCAAGCGGTGTATGCTGTGTTGAGCTACAACCAAGGAGGGGCGAGATAGGGACAGTGAAAAATGTCAAGATAAATAATTACGTGTGAGTAGACTCTGGTCGAAAAGATGTGAATATAGGTGCACAAGCAACGTCTTCATTGTCCTTGTCTTCTATTACTTTAGAAAGGACAAAAGAAGGTTCGAGAACAAGCAGTAGCTCTCGTGGGGGAAGGCTTCTGGCTTGCCGCCGGAATCCTGCCCACCAGCGTTACATACGCAGCGCTCATGTCCAACCGGGGCATGCCCTCAGAAACGAACATTTACTATACTAAGTAGGAGAGGCTTCAACAAGAGAGAGGAGAAAAGAAGGTCCAAGACTTTGTCACTAGTAACAGATATAGTAGGTGTACCTCGCACCATATACAGGACTTGGCTCCTTTGAGGCTTCTACGTGTGATGCATGACATTCCATGATTATAACATATTGGGCCCAATATGAAGTTGAGTTAGGCCAATATTACATTGTATGATGTGTATGTTATGTTTGTGCTCCAGTGATTATAACATATTGGGCCCAATATGAAGTTCGGTTGGGCCAATTTGCGCATTGGAGGCTACAGGTTGCTCGAAGCTCTATCTTCGGGGTCTTACTTCAAGCCCACGTAAGCTAGTGCATATAAAAAAAATAACGTACAAACAAACTACAGAAAAAAAAGAGCCAAATAAGATCTGATTGAACTCCAAATAAGAATCAATAGAAACCAACGAAAGATGGAAGACACAAACCCTGCATGATGCAATAAGTTTTACCGATGGAAAAGGTCGGTAATGGTCTTTGCTGACATAGGTCGGTAAAACTGGCGTCAGTAAAAGTTTTGCCGACCATAAGGTCGATACTTCTTGAGTAATGTTGACTCATGCTCCGACGCTACAAACACTTTTACCAACCTATGGTTAGTCGCCAACAATATTTTTCTTGTAAAAATAATTATTTCTTTAACCTGCTCTTTTGGTTAAAGAATATAACTAGGCATGAATCCACAATTACTAGTTAGGGGCTCAATGGGAGCGAGCAAAAGCATGTGTTTTTTGCACGCACCTAAAATAGATCTGGAAAATGTATCGAAGTAGATGAAACATATACCCTCATCATTTCAATAAATATAATAGACTTTCAGCTACTAGAAAATCATGTCATTGATATATATCTTTAATTTCTAACAATCGTCCTTGTCCTTTATTTTTGTTTTTCAAACAATCTCACAGGCCACCTACTGACCGAAAAGTCATCGTCTCTGCCTGCTGCTGGAAATGACACGAAGCTGAGATGCACAAGTAGATGAACATCAAGTACTCATATACTGAGGAAAACGACAGCACATATATCACATTTATTAGTTGTGCTGACACATATATCTCCTGATTTTAACTTGCATTCTAATGCTAGCAATCTCTGGAAAGAAACACCCTTTCATTCTGACTCTTGCCAATATTTTATTTTTCTTTTTCTGAACACTAACAATGGACAATGAATACATGTGACGCAGCGTGTAACTTATTTTTGGTAGCACTTTGACGCGATACTTTGAAGAACTGAACTTGGAAAAGAAACATTATTTGAGGCAATGGGAATTGCATGTAACTTAAGTTGCTAGAGGAATGCCTTATCGCTACTCTTCATGTTATTTTTTTTTTTGAGAATCATTCTTCATGTTATTTCCACTATTGCCTATTGTACATAATTATAAATACTATCAAATACCAACTCTTGGGAAATAACGAGACATAAACAATTCTTGGTCGTACCTGATACGCATTTCAGACCTTAGCCAAAATCGTAGCAAATCCTGGATCCTCACTGCAGACACTCAAAACAAAAATATCTATGTTGCTTGAGTCTTGAACAACGTATGCTTTTGCATTTTCCACTTTCGCTACTTCTAGTATATTGTGTTCAGAACTGAAACACACCTAATGATGGAGAAATCAGGATCGAGCAGACTCCTTATCTCTGGTTAGCATTGCGGTTTCCTCCTCTGCTTGTTTGGTCCTCATTTCTCAATATGTATCCATCATACCTTCTATGTTTTCAGTCCTCCTTGTCCTCTTAGGTTATTTTTCTTCTTTGTATCTTGATATAGCAGCGGCTCTTGGTTGTTGTCCATTTCGGTCAACACTTGGAGCTTCAATCTCTAGAACTGAATGTTCACTCGAAATATTGGAATCAACTGGTTCCATTCCCAATACCTCTCACGCCCACTAACGGGAATGGAGCATCTAGCAAAGGATGCACATAACACATACTCCATATACCACAGAAAGTTGGCATCATCATATTATTCAAGTATCAAATATAGAGACCTTTTGGATGTCAAAATACTCTCAACTCTAAAATTCTGATCGGACACCAGTGATATCCCTATTTATGAATTATCTTTCCCGATGGTTCGATGAGGACATGCATGGCTTAAGCACAGGTACAAAGGCTACTAAATAAAGAGAGACTACATGTGACCTCTAGTACTATGCATGGGTTATGATGGGTGGGAAACATCAAATGCAAACTCAAGAGCATCAATCAATTTGTTGATCATCAGTTCATATTTCTTTTAATTTCCCTCATACTAACTACAGTAGCAATATTCTTGCACATCAATCCAATTCTCTTGAGGCGTGTTCAAACAGGAAAAATATTCAGTGAAAACAACAAATTCGATGGAATCGTGTGAACCGTTTCAAAAAACTTTTTTAGAAGTTTTCAAAAGTTATAAAACTTGGCATACGTGTACGGGACATGGTGAGAAACATGCACACAAAAATTGAGATCCAAAAACGTTTATATTATAAGATACAAAACCCTGCTGCTGCATTGACACCAGCAGCCAGCAGGACTCTACGCAAAGGGGAAAGCGGGGGCCAGGCCGCAATGGCTCGCCATCGACCTCTCCCGCGCCATGTTCTGCTCTTGCGAACCTTGTAACGACGACCACCCACTAGTTAGCCGGCAGATCCATGCCCCAAGGCTCAAATGGACGACTCTGAAGGGCCCGGGCTGTCGCCATTTGAAATAGTGAGTCCTGTCAAGGACGCCATGCGCTGCCAGTGTTCTGGAAGTTGCTCGCACTTGTGTGACTCGATCGGCACGGTCCGGCCATGCTTTCGCTATCCTCCGCTGTGCCTTAGCCGGCGCCTCATGCCGCCGCTGGTGCGGCCTGGTCCGCGTCCTACCAATCAACTAGTTGGCTTCTGGCTCCACCACTGGAAATAGGTGGTCCTCTTTGACATCTTTTGTGAAATCTCTGCGAGTGGGAATAGGTTGTTCTCTTTGACATCACTACGAGAAACCTGACGTTTGCCGAGTGTTTTTTCTTTGCCGAGTGTATTTATTCGGGCACTCGGTAAACAAGGTCTTTACCGAGAGCCAAAAAAAGCACTCGGCAAAGAGGTGTATTCCGAGTGCCAAAAAAAAAAACACTCGGCAAAGAGGTCTTTGCCGAGTGTTTTCTCAACACTCGGCAAAGTTTTTAATCTTTTTTTCCGACACTCGGCAAAGAGCCTTCTTTGCCGAGTGTCATGGTCGACACTCGGCAAAGAGGCTTTTCCAATTACACTAGGCAAAGAAGATTTAAATTAATTTTTTAAGGCACTAAATTAATTCAAATAAAAAGTTTTGAACTACAAAGTTGTATAACTTCTCAACATATACATTTCTTATTTTGGTAATTTTTCATTTGACAAAGCGCAAGGAAATTTGTTCACAAAATCTATGGCTCCAGTATAGTTTCCCGAAACATAAAGAGAGATATTTGAACTTGTGAACAATGTTACTACCATTATTTCGGATAAAAAAAGATCAAAATAAAAGTTGTAGATCTTCAGAAGTTACTCAACTTTGTTGTTGAACACTTTTTAATTTGAATTAATTTGTCAACGAAAAGTACGTTTGAATTTCTCAAATTTTAAAATTTGAATTTTTCAAACAACATCGGATGGAAAGTTCTAGATATGAAAAAGTTATGAAACTTTCTAGTTGAAACCGTTTTTATTTGAAATCATCTTGTCAACGAAAATTTAGTTTGAAAGAGTTCAAATTTGAAATTCAAATTTCGTAAACGACCTAAGATGGAGAATCGACCAAAATGAAAGTTGTAGATCTCAAAAAGTTATGAAACTTTGTAGTTGACAACTTTTTAATTCGAATTCATTTAGGGCCTCAAACAATTAGTTTAAACTTGGTTTAGTATAATATGAGTAGAATCAAAACGGAATATGGAGACATGTGATGTTGTGGTGTAGTGGTAGAGGGGCTTCACGCGTAAGGGAGAGGTCACGGCGCAAAAAATGCCGTGACTTGCGATTTGATGATGGGGACGTGCCGGCTAGCAGGTGGGGGCCTCCCCTTATTAAAAAATATTTTACTATTTCTTTCGGGTGTTTATTCGATTAATATTTTGCCGAGTGTTTCTCTTTGCCGAGTGACACGTGGGCTCTTTGCCGGTACCTGTTTGCCATGTGCCCAACACTCGGCAAAGGGTTTGCCGAGTGCATTTAGCCCTTTGCTGAGTGCCCTAGCAGGGCATTAGCAATTTGTAGCATGTGAATAAAATAGTTTATGTTGTAGCAATAGTTACGTTGTTCAATCCAAATTCTCTATATTTCTGCATGCCAATACCCAATTGATCTCCAGTTATCTTTTTTTTTTGTCTAAATATGTACTGTCTTCCATATGGTGAGTGAGTAAATCAAAAGTAAAATTCTAGCCTTTAATGGAACCAATCTCGAATTCAGAAACAATGAAATTCAGAATTAATATTTCATTCAAAAATCAGAATGTTGGATAGATCAATGGAACAAGATCAAAATCATGTGTTTTTCGCATTGACCTTCTTGATTAATTGATGCTACTCCCAGGGAAAGAAACACAGTATCCTTGCGCACTCGACAATTTAAGCACGTCCTTCATTCGCTTGTACGAAATGTGTCACATTCCTTCAGCTTCCAAGAGTGAGCCATCAAGGTTCCCTACAAGAGCTAGTTTCTGTGCCAGAAAAAAATTTTCTTTTAAAAAAAGCACCGTTCCTTCCAACCCGTGGGTTTGTCCGCTCCGCGTCCAACTCGGTGTTCCCGGAGCACAGAGCCTGCGTCCTCTGCTACCCCCGCTTGTGACCCGACCTGCTTGCACCGGCCACGGCCACGACGAACGGAGTGAGAACCAGCAATCCGTACGTCGTGCGGGAAGGACGCCGTTTCGGCAACACACGATGGCTTAACGACGCGCTGGCGTGTTCACGTGCTCTGCAAGCGCGCTCCTGCGAGAGTGGTTGTACAAGGACATCCCAGTCTAGCTACTTTTATGAACACTACATGGAAGATGACGGCGGAAAAGGCAACACTGGTACGTACACGACCAACAAGCATGTGTGTGAGCTACTACGAATCGTACACAGAAAATGATCAACAAGCATGGCTGCAGCTAGGCGACTGAATTCTAACCTTATCACTACTATGCAGATTCAGCTAGGTTGGTGGTTTCATTGTTTGATTATGAGTCGTGTGCCGCTTGCTTGTGATCTTGCTCTGTCAGCGGAGAATAACCTATTGAGATGACGCACTGGAAAAGTACAGCCGATAGAGCTGGGCCGGCATGTCAGCCATTGTATGTCAGCAGGCAGTACGTTAGGGAAACCGATTCCATTCCTAATACCTCTCATGCCTACTAACGGGGAACCAACTTCTAGCAAAGGATGCACAACATACTCCATATACCAGCTAAGAAATTATGCAGACCTAGCTTTTGGAGGTCCAAATACTCTCAACTCTGGAGTGCTGATGGGATTGGGTACTAGTGATATCCCCTATTTATAAACTATCCTTACCCATGGTTGATATAGATTTGCATGGCTTAAGCGGGCCACGTACAGGTGCTACTAATAAATAAAGAGAAATTGCATGTGATCTCTGATATTGTGCTAGGTGTTATGGTGGGCCGAAAACATCAATTGCAAACCCAAAGCATCAATCAATTTGTTGGACATCAGTTCCCATTTCCTTTTGTTTCCCTCGCATTACTTATTAATTCTTGCACATAAATGCAGGGCTCTTAAGGCGTGTTCAAACATGAGACCTTTTTCTTTAATTTGATGCTTTAAGTCTGTTGCAATATTGTCAAAAGTATTGAAAGTATTTTACAGATCGGCCAAGGGCTCTAAGGCGCCTTAGCCGCCGCCTCATGCTCGTCGGCGTTGTCAGCGTTCTCGGTCGCGCGGCAAGGCAAAGTGGCCCAGACGGCCGGCGAGGCTTGCAGATCATCGGGAAGTTCGTCACCACTCTCCCCATCGGGCTCGGTGGGTCGGCAGCGCAGGCGGGCAGGACAATCATCTGGAGGCGGGTGCTTGTTAGGCTGTCGCCGATGGTCCGGAACGGCAAATGCACCTCCTTCGTTTGGGCTGCAGCGTTGCAGGCATACGTTCTTGAGCAAGGCAAGGCACAGAACCACACAAGAAACAGAGTTCAGTCCTCATGTTACCAAAGGCCCAACAGGCACCGCCGCACCAGCCGATGCTTTGCAAATTCTGCGGGAGAATGGGTTCGACACTGACCTAGCCATCGGTAACTCCTGAAACCAAGGCATATGGGTACTTTTTAGCTCTATCAATCAACTAGTTCAGCTCTGGTTCGGCCAGTGGAATAGGTGTTCTCTTTGACTTGTTGTAACAATAGTTACGGTGTTCAATCCATAGTCTCTTATATAGTTTTTCTGCATTCCGATACCCAATACGTCTCGATCTATTGTACATTGTTTTTTTGGCTACGATATGTACTGTCTTCCATATTGTGGGTGAGTAAATCAAAAGTACGATTCTAGATTTTAATACAACCGCAGTGAAATTAAGAATCAGTATTTTGATCTTAATCAAATATCAGAATTTTCTCTAGGTCAGTGGAATAAGAGCAAAATCATGTGTTTTTTCTTGCATTGACATAAATAAAATAACTGAAAGGCGCCAACTAGATCCAGGAAACATATACTCTCTCATGTCAACTACTTACAATCATATCCTGGGGATATATATATCTTTTATATCGATTATCATGGTCCTTTGTTTTGGTGCACACATCGTCTCTTATGTATAGGTAAGCAATCTACCATAGCACTCATACGCAGCCTACCTCGGGAGCACAGGCGCATATAAATAATTTAGTCCCCTGCATTTTATCATTTTACCTACCCCCTCCGTAGCTACAGTCAGCATGATTAACTGTGGCTTGGGAGACACCAGGAATTGACAAGTTACATGAGAGGCTTCATTGGGCAAGTTCTTTATAATAGATGTATGTTCTCTAGAAAATACTTCCTTTGATCATGCATCTATCTATAATTACAAAACATACAGTCAAACGCATACCTGCATACTTGCACAAGCTACCCAGACTCGTGCAACCATTCAAGTTAATATTCATTCAACCGAAAACAAAGGTTAATATAGTCATTTGTGCTTATCAGTGTGCCATACCCAGATTCATGACTTATGAGGGCTTTTTAAATTCTTTCTGTAGCTTCCAGGTGATTCGATAATTGTGTGCGCTGTTGCAGTGCCGCAACTAGGTGGAGCCCATGACGATTGAGGCAGCGGATCTAGCAGCATGCGTTATTGTTCTGTATTCGCTTTTGGGTCGTTTGCGGCAGCTTACCTTACCTGCTTGGCAAGAAACCTGACCTTTTGTCACTACCCAGTTCCGAGAATGAACTAGATGTAAGTCGTATGTGCGTCCAGGACAACTTACACACATAGTGACTCAGAATTTCAGAATAATATCCATATCCTTTATTACATCGTGATTCTTATTACAAAATGACCCGTGGGTCTGGAAGAAAATTTTGCAGCGAATAAAACTAAGTGAAGCAACTTCCACATTCAACGACTGAGTAGCATGCCTAGACCTTAGACTCTTCTTCTTCATAGTTTCCTCAAGTTTCTCCTTCAACTGAATATCAACGTTTACGGTACACGTGGGTACAAAAGTACTCAGCAAGTGGAGGGAAAAGATGACATGTTGGCTATTTCAAGGAAGGCTAAGTTGGTTCTGTTGCGTAAATTGCTTTTAATTCAAATCACTTTTACAAAGCACCTAGTTACTATGTGAATCCTTCATTCTCCAATTCTCGCCGCGTCATAACAAACTACAGGTTACCCACCCGATCACAGCTACCCCGTTGTGATTACCCAACCAAAACCACTCTCAAACCCAACTAATTATGTAAGGGTTCATGCCGCTCATAACCGTGAGTACGGCTGTCTAGACAGTTTTCTCCTTACATGGGTTGTACACTTTCACCACGAGTCGTGATCATCACGTATTGCCGGATACCCGTTATACGGAAGGAGTACCTCACACACTTCCAAGGTGTGCGCTAGGAGATCACTACAAGGTGTTTCGATAGCTTCCTCAATCTTGTACGTGTCCACTGAGGTTCTACCGATGGGAGCAGTAACCCTTCAAGCCTAGAGGCCCCCTCTTGTGCCAGATCGTTCCGAAGAGTAACCCTCATGTCCCAACACACCTCTCTCCCGACGATTCCAGCGTAATCCGCCTTCCTCGCACCGCCGTTTGGCACGCACAAAACTGGTCTCTACTATTTAATAAGTCAGGCCGCGCTCATAACTTAGCTCATGGTTATACTGTTCTCATGGGTGGTCGCTACAGGAACCGGTCCTTAGATCTAAGTGATTAACAAACCAAGAGACTTCCGGTAACCCCAAAAAACCTCCGAGCTTGCCGGTAACCCCAGCACATCCCACATACCAGTCACCCAAATCCCTAGCTCCATGTGTTGCTAAACAATTAACCATTATCCCTCATGTGTCGATAGTTCAGTTAGTCAATATTAGCATGTACGTACCCAAACATAGCAGGGCTAAGCAACAGACCACCCATAAACGAAAATCAGTAACTAGGCGACAAGGAACAAAGGTATGAAAATTCTAGTAAATACCCTACACATAGGATCGTATCATATTGACTCACCATGCAATTTTGTAAATAGAACAGTTCAAAACTAGGTACAAGATGCGTCAAGGACACTTGCCTTAATGGGGATATTCTTCAACTGCCTTGAACACTTGATTCTGCAAACCCTCGTACAACGGCTCCTGAAGGTAATTGCCTAAGCACACAAACAAGACAAGCATATTCAATTCAGTCAATACAGTGCAAAAACAGATAGATTTACAGTATGAAAATGCAAGCATGATATGGGATTTACTGCAATGATCATTTTGGTGCAAGAAACACTAAGTTCGGAGCTATGGTTAAAAAGATATCCTAAAACCAAGGTTCGGATGGCTAAACTGGGATGAAAACTAAGTTACAGGTGTAGGTGTGCAAGATAACAATGACTGAAAGAACCATGGGTTGGTTATACAAAAAAAATTCAGAGGTTAAACATCAAGCTGTGCATTGCCTGTATGGCTGCGGCGGGGCTCCCGTGGCAGGGGCTCGCCGTGAGGGGCGAAAAGGCGAAGTGAAGGCATGGCGACCTCACCGGAGTGGTCGCGTGGCTCATGGATGGTTGGAAAGGTGGTCGGTGACGCTCGATGGGGAAGGTGTTCCAGTGGCCGGGGTTCGTCGATGATGGTCCGGGCGCACTCCTCATGCACCTGCGCCCAAGGAGAAGGGTTAGACAAGTTGCGCATGTACACATATGCATCATCCATATATGATTCTTGCTATTAAAATTGTGCATTTAAAATGCCATTTGTTGTGCATTATTTTTGGCTGATGTGGGGTATCAATCTCATGTTAATCCGTTTCTGTATGTCAGGATGATTTCGCATGTGAGACTTCCGAATGTCCATGTCGTTTCCCAGAGAATAGTAGTAAGACTGACGACATCATGCTTGGTTCACTCGAAGAAGTGAAGCTTAATTCTTGGTTTTGTGGAGACGATCGGAAAATTGAGCTTGTGGAGCTACTATACAAACTAAGTGGGACGTCCCGGAAAATGGTGGCCATAACTGTCTCAGGAGCTAGCCCAAGCACAGATATGCGTCAAAAGATCCAAAGCATTTGCCCTTCAAATAACAAGGTGAAATTAGTGTGGGAGTAACTCAAGATTTCCAAATTAGAAGAGGTTTGGCATTTTTGGCACTACCGTATACAGGAACCACCATGTTGTTTAGAAAACAGAGGCAATAAAAATTAAGTAACCTTTGTCCGTGAAGTACCAGGATATACTGCCTCAAATATTGTCAATTAAATCATTTATATATAGCTCCCAACGTGAAATGAAGATAGCTTCACAGCATAGTTTTAGTAACAACAACTCGATTTTGTCAGTCAAAACATTTATTCAATTTCGATATAGCTGCAAAGAAAAATGTTCCTGCGAAAATTACCATTGAGTAGTGGTACATACTCTATGATATTGCACACACATATCTGACTGCTACTGTGGGTTTTCACAGCCAGGAGCCTAAATGCATACTCGCTACTATTTCTGTTTGATTCCAACTTTTTGTTTACATCATTATTATTTGTCAGCATATAGCGTGTTTTCCTGTAGATGTGTATACCAAATTGGTCATCGCAAAAAGAAAAGTAACGAAGCTGGTCAACAGTTTGACGCCTGTATACAAATATACATATCAATTCGAACCAGACAGATATTTGGCACAATAACGTTGACTGGACAAAAATAAGGCACAATTTTTTCTATCAATTCAAACGAATGAAAGAAAAGCACGGCTGTTTCTGTTGAGTAAGGTGACTACGTAGATCGAGCAATTCAGTTTAATTTGTGAACGTCTTAAAAGTGTCGTACGATAAGATGACCGCTGTTAGCTATTTCATTTTTATGACGGTGGATGAATCCCTCTCTACGTAGTTTGTCATTGGCAAATTCTGCAGTTGTAGTCCATGTATCTTTTCACAGGCTGCAACTCCATGTATAATTGGCTGGCATGCAACTATATAGAAGCAGGGGAATCTATCTATGTCCGATCCTCATCCAGGGAGAGAGAGAGAGCCAGGTAACAGCATTCAGACAGGCCTTCTCGTTCTCGATCATGCGCGGCCCATTGATCAGTCTTCTACAGGAGTAGGTCATGGGAAATTCCGTACAGCGCGTACACGCACAATAACAAAAAGAGGCTATAGGGGCGGCCCAAAAAGACCTGTAGGGGCGGTTTAAGCGGGCCGCCGCTGTGCAAGTGCCGCTACAGACATTAATCTGTAGCGGCGGCCAAAAAAAACCGCCCTACAAGGCATCAGAAGCGGCGGTCGACATTGTCTGCCGTCGCTACAGATGCACTGTGTAGCGGCGGTCAATATTGTGACCCGCCCCTACTATAGATTCCCGAAAACAAAAAAAAATAGCTGGAGCAGCCCTCCAGCTCAGATTTTGTTGACGGCAAAATGTGTGTTCTACCGCTCGCACACGTGGCCTGAGAGATTTGCTTAACTCTGTTCAGGACCAAAACTTGGAACGCGGTGAATTCCGGAGCGTGCCAGTCGATTTTCCCTGCAAATCGACAAAGACAAAAAAAGCGTGTAAAATTCCCAGACTATTGGCCCGGACAGGCCGATGCGTAACCGCAGCCGATGTTAGTGAATAAAATATAATAAAAATAAACACTCGGCTATCGGCTAGAAACGAATCGACATGTCGCAACAATAAGTACTCGCACGATAAATAAAGCAAGACATGTATCAGAATCGGCAATCGGCAAAGCATGCAATCGGCAACATCTATCGGCAAGCATCACGGTAAGGTGAATCGACATTGACGAAAGAAGGCTCAGACTTATACTTGAATAGGAACAATATAATATTGAAGGTATGCAAGCATAGATCTGAACATGGTAAACAATCGGCTAAACATCCCGAAAGAACGATTAAACCAATAATCACTAATTATGCTCATAATCTGACAATCGCTTCACCGAGGACACGTCAACTAAGTGAAGTAGAACAGGACACGTCAAACTGTTCTACACGATCGACAGGTACAAGTATAATCGGCAACTACCGGTCCCAGGTACTCAATAAATTAAATCTAACTCTTAGCAACTGTTTCGCCGAGGACACGTCAACTAAGCGAAGCAGACAGGACAAGTCAAACTGCCTACCCAATCACCAAGAGCAGATCTAATTGACCAAGCACCTTAACCGTGACTCGAATAACTAGATCAAACAGGAAATCGACATCAGCAATCGGCAAACAAGGTCGCGGCTAGGACAAGTCAACTAACCGTAACAAAGAACTGGACCAGGTCTTAAACAATTCCATGTAGTCGACGCATGATGTAAACCCTAGATTGATCTAAATTACCGGATAACTAGCAGCCACATCGATTTCTGATATGGACAAGTCGACATACTAAAGATCGATACGCTTACCTGACAAAATCCAAGCCGAGACCGGAGCCCCGATGGACGCCGATGTCGACGGAGATCTCGTCGAGAAATTGTGGCGATGCGCCGAAAAGTTGATTGTATTGATTGGTTGTTGTTTTTCACAAGCACCTGGGTTTATATTTATACACCCGAGGCAACCGACTTGGAGACAAACACGTCTCTCGCTCGACCATAACTCGGTCAATTCTTTCTTAATCTAGAAAAAAGAATTAAAAAAGGACACAATCCCACATGCGCGCGCGTCTTCGGGATTTTCTTTGGCTTCATGATAACCTGCGGGCCACCACTTTGGCACATAATCTTTTCCTACCCGCTGCATACTCTGCCTCCCACTGACAATGGGACCTGGACCAAATTTTGGTGTCAACACATGCCCCCCAAGCAGGGGTATGGAATCACCATGCGTCGGATTGTTTCCTCATTTCTCGCACTTCCTCGATTCTCGCGCCGTACTCAACATACCTGCAACGCCCCTTCGTATATTGCGCCGCCTGCAGCACGTCCCATCTTATAAATAGATGCCATCTACTACACCTATCCTTCTTCCTCCTTTCACCGGCGCATCTCTTCATCTTCTCATTCTCTCTCTCTCTTCTGACTCCGGCGCTCCTCTCGGAGAACCAAGAAGGAAAAGCTCCACGGGATCTCCAGTTCATACTCCTTCACCACAATGGCGCAGCTTATTGCTTCTTCCACTGCCGTTCCTCAGGTAATAGTCTTCCGCTCCATCCCCGTTCTTGAACTAGAATAGGGTTGCTCGTTCTTGCGGTACTGTAGATCCCTTCGTTCATAAGCCATCCTCATTCTTCTCTAGATTCTTTGCCTGATTAATTTATTATTTCTAGGAACTGCGAAACCAGATCTTGATCCCTACAGAACTCGCCACACACCGTTTCTTAGGACCCATGGGCGATCCAGATCCAATAACTTTCATTTGCAGCGAAACCCTTAGAATGCCCTTCAAGAGATCACCAGTAGCACTAGGGACATGGGTAGGCAGCTTCAGATCATGGCCCACTGAGATCCAAGGCTGGCGTGAATGGTTTCTTAGAGTGAAAGCTGCAAAATCGGCAACATGGGCAACCGTCGGCATAGATCACTGTTTAGAACTTACCCTTGCCGATATGAAGAAGAATGAGCCAATGCTGTCGGCATCCTGCTACTTCTGGTCTGATGCACTGAATGCCTTCCTTTTCGGCCATGGACCAATGACTCCAACCCTTATGGACATTAAGATGCTTACCGATCTGGATATATCCACTAATGCAAGTCTCCAGAGTCTGAAAGTCAAACCATCACATCGGTTTGATGTCAGGGGCATCGGCGGATGGAAGCAATATATCACCACCTTCCGAGGCACAGTGTCATACCCCATTTCTAGAGTATGATGTGCATTATGTATCAGTCCCTGGATCAGTAGCTGATACGCACAAGAACACAGATATGATAGTCAAAGCATACTTCGAATAAAGGAAGTATTACCTACTACAGAGCCTTTAGTGGCGGCAGGACAAGGATTCGGACCATCCATGTCCATCCGACCAACTAACGGCGAAGCAAACAGCGGAAACCACGGCCCAAGCCACAAGCAGACTTGAGAAGCAGACCCGAAAACCAACACGTCGCCGCTTCTTACGGAGGCTTCACTTCACTAAAAACAACAACCGCAAACGCGTGAGTACATAAGGTACTCAGCAAACCCTAACACAAGGGGTAAGCATATGCAGGGGTTTAAACAAGGTAAAGGCTGATGGTTCCTTGTATTGGCGAAAAAGCTAATTTTATGCAGGGGTTATTTTAAAAACAAAGCAGTTCACAAACTAAGTCAGGTATCTGTAGAGATTAGTGGGGTTGGCGGCCCTGGGGGAGATGCAATCCGTCCCGCCAGTTCCTCAAATTTTAACGCTGGCCGACAACCAGCACACGGCTCCAAACCGGTGTATTCCGAAAACACGCCAAGGATAACTCACACGGGAAACTCTAATCATAGTGTGGCCATTGCTTTCGCGTTGTCCAATACCGTGGAACACGGCTATCCGGATAGATTCATAACCTCGGCCGAGGGTGCACAAATTTCCCCACAAGGTAGTCCAGTCCTCCCCGGGGTCCCAGTTCGGACTGTCCTACTAAAGGTTCCATACCTACTTGGTACCACCACGGCATCCCCCACGGACATCACCAGGGGCTTCACAATTCAATAATATGGCCAGAGTCAATAAATGCCGGACTCGCCGCCACCCTCGTCGAGTCTTCTCCTGGGACTCCGTTGCAATCTCCTGCCTCCGGGGGGTACCGGGTGAGTACTAGTAGGGTGTGGTTCCAATCCCGTACCCATATACGGCTTGTGGCTGCGCGTAAGGTGCTAGGCAAAGGCGGCACAAGAACCGGTCCTTATACGACCGAACCAGGCATCTTCAATAGCCAATCCCCACGGGGAAGGGCGTCCCCACTGAGGACTACCTCGCCTGATCCCGCCAAAACATTCCCTCACTAGGGGTTGCACTTATTACCAATCCCACCCATTTTCACATTTACACACACCACCAAGACTCACGCATTTTAACACAAAAGCATGTGAGCAAGATTAATTAAACACATGGTGATAGTCCTAAGCAGCATACCAGCACATCATTAATGAATTAATGATGCGGGTTCCTAGGTTCAACAAGGAATCAGGATATTTCAAGATCAAGGTATGGCAATCAAATATTACTAGGACCTTCTAGCATTTAAATTACATTTAAATACCATGCAATTTATTTGCAAACAGCTCTAAATAGGATAATTTTGCAATCATAGGATCAATATGATCAAAGGGAGTTAGGGCTTGCCTGATAAACGTTATCCTAATCTTCAAATTCTGGGTCTTCAGACTCTTCTGTCGAAGCTGATGCTTTCAAGGCTTTTCTCGAAGCTTGGACCTTCTCTATCTTTCTCGAATTCCTCTGGCTTCTTCTCGAATCTCACGTAATCTAACGTATAGAGCATTACGCATAAATAAACTACCGTAAAAGAAATAAAGATCAAAAAGAGCCAAATAAGATCCAATTAATTCCAAATAAAAATCGATAAAACATCGATGAAGAATAAGAGATGCAAATCATGTATGATGCAGCAAGTTTACTTTAGGAGAGGTTTTATTATCTTGGGAAGGCTGTTAAGGTAATGCATCGAACACTAGGGCTTTTGGCGTAAATGAAGGATGCTAAACACCATGAGCAGTGCATGAGTGTATGTGAGGGTAGAAGCGAGCGAGTGTACGTGATTTTGCGTACATTTGTAGCACTAAAGCTTTATATAGGTCGTAACCTATATAAAGGTTCATGCAACACATGTACATAGTGCAAGGTGTGTCACTTCAATTATTTTTATATATTATGGTACTACTTAATTATCATTAATTTATTATCTAATAAGTTTATCTGTCACGCGACGGGCGCATGACGGTGATACGTGCACGTGCTTATGTAAAATATGAATGCACGAATACAAATAAAACACGGGGAATTAAAAGACAATTAAAAGAGAGGGATTGATCAAAGATCATTAAAAGGGATTGATTCTGGTGGCATTGTATAGAGCGTGATTTTATATGAATTTTGGCGAAAGAATCGCCAAAATCGGAGCTCGAATGAAAAAGATATGAATTTTGGAAGTTTACGAAAAAGGAAGTTAATTTAGGATCATGCTTAATTAAGCATTGATATAATCCTAATTATTTTGGGATGAACAATGGTTGGAAGATGTTGAGAATGGCTCAAAGTATTTTATAGGAATTTCCTGGGATTTTTGGGGTATGAGGAATGTGCTTGAAAAGAAATACGTGTGTACATTCCGTGTGGACTTAGCATTTCCAGAACGTGTGTGTGTGGCTGGCATGCGGGTCCAGAGGGGTCTGGGGGCTCATTTGCAAGGGAAGAAAGGTTCTGAGGGCTTCTCGGTAAATACAGAAAGTCGACAGGGACCTATCTGTAATTTTGGGAAAGTTTAGGGGTCTCGGTGTAAAAGATAGGGGCTAAAAGATAATTATGGAAAGTATAGGGGTGTTTCTGTAAAAGTTCAGGACCTAAACAGAAATATTTGAAAGTTTAGGGGCTTATCTGTAAAAATGCAGGACCCAAACATAATTACAGAAAAACTCGAGGGCTTATCTGTAAAATGTACAGATTTTCTGGATATTCTGGAATTATTTTCGTAAAGGAAAAGATCGTGGACCAAGTCCACCATGCACCAAGAGCACATGGGTCTATGGTCCTTGTGGACCGAGAGCACGGAGGAAAAAGGTTGAGGGGGCTGCTGACTGGGCTGGGGAGACCAGGTCAAGCGGGCCTCACGGCTGACGTGGCGTTTGCCACGTCGGCGGGCGGCGGGGCTGGGTCAAAGCGGCCGGAGAGAGGGCGCGCGCGGCGGCGCGTCGCCGGAAACCTCGCCGGCGGCACCTGTGGTGGCCGGAGTGGATGCGGAAGGCGCCTACGTGCTCTACGTGCGACGGCGAAGCTGCAGGTGGTGCGCATCGTCGTGCGGGAGCGCTAGGGCGGCGGTGCGAGCTCGCCGGAGGGCGGTGGCGTGCCGGCGTGCGAGGGGATAGGCGGAAGTGTGTGCGCGAGGGCTCGTGTAGGTGGTCGCGCGCGTGCGCGGAAGTGCGGTGAGGGTGATGCGCGCCTCGGCGTGGCCAGGCGCAGCCGGAAGGGTGGTCGGCGACGAGGTCGCGCGGCGGCGGGCGGACGAGCTCGGTGCGAGTGCTCGTGCGCGTGTGGAAACGGGAGAAGAGCTAGCGTAGAAGATAGAGAGGGGGACGGTGGAGCTCACCGCGTGCTTGGATGGGACGGGGGCTGACGGACGGTGGCCGGCGACGAGGAAGAAGGTGGCGGCTAGGTCAACATCGATCTCTCTCCCCGGGGCACTGCTTCGCAAGCGGAGGAGATCACTGAGTTGGGTTTGCGACGGAGATTTGAAATCGACGAAGAAGGGGAGGCAAGGCTCACCGGAAAGGGAAGGGAAGTTCGTCGGAAAGTTCGCCGGACCTGGGAGATAAATGGGGAAAAGAGCTCAACTGCTCTATGTGGGGATTGGTGTCGCGTTTGAGTGATGGCGGAGAAGTTAGGGGGCTCGGGCCTTTATGTAGGCGAGCAATGGTGGTGGAGGGGCGCAGCTCGGAGAGGCGGTGGCTACAGGAAGGCGGCGCTCTCACCGGACTTGACGGGCGCGTCAAGTAAAGGGGGCGACTGATGGGACGGGACGGAGGGAGGAAAGGCGGTGCGGAGCGACGCATTCTTCACGTGGTGCTCCTGTGGCCGCGACGGGACAGAGGCGGTGGGGAGCCGGCAGGGCGGCATGGGCGGCGCGGGTTCGGCGCCGGTCGCGTCCGGAGGAGGGAGAAGGAGGCGGGCGGGGTTGGGCTGGATGGCGCTGGGCCGAGGCCACTGGGCCTCGCTGGGCTGGCGCGGAAGGAAAGAAAGAGAGAAGAAAAAGAATGAGCTGGGCCGGCTGGGAAAGAAAAGGAGGGAAGCGGCCCAGAAGAGAGAAAAGGATTTGATATTTTCTGGATTTCGAAATTTGAAGGAATTCAAATTCGAACAAAAGCGAAGGTCGAACAAATAATTCAAATAAGTTCAAATAAATTCAGAAATGCATATGATGAGTTTTGGTGCAGGTTTAAATTCAAAATTTTGAAATTCAACTTTGGAGTTAATCTACTTTGATTTTTATTTGTTGGAAATTCGAAAGGTTCAAATTTTTAGTGAACTTTTTATATGAGAACAAACACTTGAGCATGGGTTTTATATTTCAAAAATTTCAATTTCAAACTAGGTTTGAATTATTTTAGTGGATTTTATTTTGGAAAAATTCATGACAAGGTAAGATTGGACAAAAATTTAAATTTGGAGTGATTTTTATTCCTTTTGATTTGCTTCCGAATTTTGGGGTGTCACACACAGGACCAGTATCAGACAAAGAACACGCAGCTTTTCTGATGATGTGGCTTGAACACTTTTTCTTTTGCGGAGCCCAACTCGGCCCTGTATCCAATCTGCAAAATTTAGCAGAAAGACTGGCAGCTGGCACTGAGATGCCTATCGGCAAATACCTACTTGGTGCCCTCTACTCGTCACTTCATCAAGTTGCCGAGAAGCTCTGGCACAATACCCCAATCGGCAATATTGGTGGTCCATGGTGGTTCCTCCAAATGTGGCTCACCCTGCACTCCTACAAGGCTATGCAACTTCAAGACTTGCATCTATTCAATTTTCCAACCCCCGATCAGGCTGGACGCCGATGCACTTCACTGGGAGAAGCTCTGGTGTCAATAGATGGAGTTGGTATGAATGCCGATCTCTTGGCTTCATACTTCAAAGCTTTCTACAGAGGCATCAACAATGATCATCTTGATTGGTTCCCATATGGAAATTCTGAAATCATGGATCATTTTGAGATTCCCTTTACATTCCGAGCTGACAATCCTCTCCAGAATGCCGCATCGGCAAACATCTTCGTGACCTATGTCAAGCCTTGCATCTTGCCGACGGGATTGAATGCATCAGGCCACCAGAAACCATCATACGAATTCTACAATCCTTCATTCGCTGCAAGACAAATGGGTCTCGGTCAGATTCCTCCTAGTCTCTTCTATGCCGATAAGGTCAAAGCTCGTGCCATCATCGGATCGACTCTGGAGTATTCTTGGCTATTTGGTTTGACTGAGAATCTACCCATCGGCCATATCGACAACATCGTATTGGCTTCTTCTTGCACGAGGCTCTTTAGGCAATGGTGGGCAGAATGGTCCAAGCATCTCCAATGCACCAACACAGCATCCCTTATCTCCAATCTTCAGCTTCCCGAACCGATAGGAGAGGTAACCGATCTCAATTTCCATCATTTTTCTCATCGACAAATCTTTAACTGTAGCTTTTATTTTGCAGTCTGATGCCGAAGATGCACCCACAGAGAGCAACAGCGGAATCGGCATTGTGTATGTGGCTGCACATCCAGATCCCGTCCTTGGCTCTGACGCACCAACACCAGCCCAAGTTCTCAAGGGCCAGACTTCTGGGACAAAACGACAAGGCCCCCGCTTCAAAGTCCCAGCCAAGCGTCATAGAGCCCTTTTGAAACAACCAAGCTCTGCGCCAACTCCTCCCAGCAGCCCAGTAATCATTCTTGTCTTCATAATCAATTTCATGACTTAGCAAAAATTGACATCTAACCTTCGTTTCAATTTCAGGGCAATTCCGGAGAAGCTGTTGAAGAAACTGAAGTCCATTCTCCTGAAGCCCATGCTGATACCGAGCCTGAAGAAACCGAAGTCCGCGCCGATACCGATGCCGAAACTGCCCAACAAGCACCAGCTGCTACTGCCTCAGAAGAAATCGGCATCGAGACTCAACAAGTACCGGCTTCAGAGGAAATCGGCATCGACACTCAACCACAGGTTTGTCCTCGAAATTTGTTCATCGACACTTATACCTTTATTGACTTCTCATTCATCAGACGCAAGAGCGAAGAGAAGAAGAATCGGCAAACCTCTCTGTTGATGAACCTGGAACTTCCCAAGCAGCACCTACGCGGAACATACCAGGGAGTAGCCGATCAGATCCCGGAGCATCTTCTTCTCAAGCAATTCCGATTGAAGCCGATGTTGATCTATCTGAGGTAACAAATGTCGATCCGTTCCCTTTATCAAATTACCGTCTAACCATCTTCTATACCCGTAGGCACGCGTGGTCGAGCCAATCATCGCCATGCATCATCGACAACCTCTGCCAATCGATGTTCGCAATGAACTTCTTGATCTGGAAGCCAGACTTGACTTTGCAACCACAGAAGATCTTACTCGCAATGCAAGTTCAGTCCGTGCTAGATTTGAAGCCATTCAGAATCGCCTCCCGAAGGACTTGAGGGTTGCACTTCATCCAGTGGCATACATGGAGTTTCGGCGTCTTGATTACGAGCAAGCTCAAGAAAACATCAATCGCCGATCGCATCAACGCCAACTTGTTGCAGCAGCAGAAAAAGCTCTCGAGCTCTCACAACAAGAATTGGAGAAATACAACTCCATGAAGAATCGGCTAACAGAGGAAGAAAATCGGCTAACTCAGCTGAAGAAAGAAGCCGAAGACTTGAGAGCAGCTCTGCAGGCTAAGGAACAAGAAGTATCGGCATCGGCAGAAACCATTGCCAAGATCAATGCCAACATGCTCCAACAACAAGACTTGCTCATCGCCTCTATTGACGCTTCAGAACGCGCCTGGGCATCTGTTCCTGTGGAGATTGAATCTGATGATAATGACAACTATGTTCTGGCCGAGATTGATCAACTCCGCACTCATGCACTGGATGTAATCCGTGATTATTTGTACCCCCGTAGTGCCTGAATGTAACAACTTGCAAACATTAAGTACTATCTTCCAATCTCTGTAATATACATATTTGCATTCATGCTCCTTTGTTCTTCCTTTATATATTTTCCCTAAGGGCGATACCATTAGCATCGGCCATCTTAAAGGCGACGCTCTTAACGTCGGCTCCGATAAAACTCAACCGAACACTTTAAAGACCTACCAACAAGGTAGTATTACTTTAAATACTTTGCATTAAGCGCTCGGCTGAATTCCCCATCTCTTTCGTCGATCGGCTGATTGTCGATTGCATTTCTTCACTTCTACCAACCGATCAACATCCAGATCTGATAACTGCTACAGCAACCGCGGAGTTGCCGATCCTTCTGTGATGCAAACACCCTCATCGGTAACATCCAATGCTTCACCTTCCCAGTAAGTTCCTGATATGCACGGCAAATTTTCCACCATCATCGGCAAAAAGTCTGCAGTAGCCACACTCACCGATCTGTCAGCTTGAATAGTTTCCACCTCGTCGCCGATCCACTGGATAAGGAGCTGATGCATCGTGGACGGGATACAGCAATTAGCATGAATCCAATCCCTACCCAGCAGTACGGCGTACGATCCTTTGCCTTCAATTACGAAGAACGTCGTCGGCAAGGTCTTGCTTCCAATAGTGACCTCAACATTGGTGACTCCTTTGACTTCAGAGCTCCTGCCCCCATAATCCCTCAACGTCATGTTGGTCTTGGTCAGCTCTTCAGGCAGTTTGCCAATCTTCCTGTACGTCACCATCGCAAAACATTGACAGCAGCACCACCATCGACCATCATCTTGCTCATTGGCTTGCCATTGACGAAACCATTAAGGTACAGAGCCCTCAGATGGAGATGATCAACACCAGACGGCTTCTCAAACACTGCCTGATGTGGACCAAATAACAACTTGGCAGAAGCTTCTTCTTCCGATTCATTAATATCCAAAGAACTAAATTCTCGCGGCAGCATAAATATCATATTGACAGGAGCTTCAACTTCATGTACTTGAGATTTGACTTTTGGTCTCCATACCTTTTTGACTTGGGCCCCTTGTCATGATCATCCTTCTTGTTCACTTCGTTGTTCAGCTCCCGGCAACATGCCCTCTGTACTCTTCTCTTCTGTGTCTTGGTAAAAATACCACTCGGACACCATTGCCCTTCTTCTGTGAACTCACCCTGATCTTCTTCTTCGTAATCTTCAACTTGATTGACAGGACCAAGCCTTTCTTGTACAGAAACCCTTGGTGTCAGTCTCCCTTCAAAGCGATCATACTATCTCCGCATAGGGACTCGGCTTGAAGTACCAACTTCTCTGTACAAATCTCCAGATCTTCTACTACAACCTGGACAACCTTCAATTGGTGGCAACTTCATACCCTGCTCCCAACAGTACTGGAAGAAAGAGTTCCAGTGTGGATCGAAGTCATCATCACTAGTCCTCCTGTCTTCCTCTCTCTCTTCCTTGAGTACTTGCCGATCAATCCAGCAGATCCACCGATCATGTTGACTGGAAAAGGATGCCCATCAATCTTCATCGGCTTTGACCAGAGAATTTAATGCGATCACTCTCAATTGCCGATTGGATCTGTTGCCTGAACACCTTGCACTCATTAGTGTGATGAGAGGGAGTATTATGCCACTTGCACCACTTGATCTTCTTCAACTCCTCAGCTGATGGCAACGTGTGATTAGGTGGGAGTTGAATAAGCTTCTCTTGTAGCAGCAGATCGAATATCTTGTCGGCTTTATTGATGTCAAAGTCATATTTCTTCTCTTCTGCCTTTTGCTTGACCCATGGGCAAAGAACAGTCTTCTTATTCCTGGTCCACTCAGCAAGAGCAACTTCAGCTTCATCATCAGAATCAGAAGAGTAATCGGCATAAGCCGCCTGAAACTGTCTGCCACGTGCATTCTGGACACGCCCTTCATGAATCGACGCCTTCTGAAAGAGCTGTGCTAAGCCATCGACTTCTTGAGGTGCAAACTTATCTCTAATCTGAGGCAGCAAACCCTGGTAAGCAATCTCAGCCATTTGCCGATCCGTCAGATTCAGGTTATAGCACCTGCCACGGATGATTCTGAATCTCTGGACAAAATCGGCAACTGACTCCCCAGCCTTCTGACGAACAGCCGTCAAATCTGATATGCTCAACTCTGCCATGCCAGTGAAGAAATAAGAGTGGAATTTCTTTTCCAAATCGGCCCAATTCCGCACGGATCCCGCAGGGAGGGAGGTGAACCATGAGAATGCCGATCCAGATAACGACAGAGGAAACAGACGGACCTTCAATGCATCTTGTGCCGATGCTTCTCCCAACTGCGCCAAATATCGGCTAATGTGCTCCACTGTGGACACATTGTCTTGCCCAGAAAACTTGCAGAATTCTGGTAGCTTGTATCGATGTGGCAAGGCAACTTGTTCCATCCACTCTGGATATGGACGTCGATACATAAAGCTCTGTTCCTTGGGCTTGAGATCGAACTGCTCCTTCATGACTTCCGCCAGCCTGGCGACTATATCTTCTGATGTATTCTGTACTTGCCCCCCAGCCATCTGAGACGATTGCTGTGGTTGTGACTGAACCTGAGCAGGTTGCTCCCTGTTGTAGTGCTCACTGTAATCTGCCACTCTATGATAGCCTTGCGGTATCTCCTGGTTGAATAGTGCAGGATTAACATTGGGAGCCAAATGATATCTCGTCTGAGGAGTTTGACCAATCCTCGGCTCAGTAGACGTACCACCTACTTCCTTCTGCGTGGACATCGGCGCATCAATAAGATTTGGTGCCGATACCCGAGCAGTTCCTGCAGCTAAAGCTTGAGCACTTGGAGACCACAGCTCTGGTGGCATGCCATATGGTTGCCTTTGCTGACCAGCAGCACTTGTCTCTTCTTGAGCTGCGGGTTGACCACCAGGATGTGCAGGACGTGCTGGCGTGGTAGTTGGTGCAGTAAATGATGGCCCCATAAATCCAGGCTCGTTCTGCATGGTTCCATCAGCAAGTGCCTTGAGCATGTTGTACAAAATGTTAACAAGCACCCCTGAATGGTTGATGAATGCATTGTGAACTGCAGCATTCACAACTTCTTCCACCAAAGCTCGATCTGGCAACTTCTCAACTTTCAATGCAGCCAATCTTCTGTGCTTATCACTGTTGGTGGAGCTGACACTGATGTAATCTTGCCACGAGTCATCTTGATTGTGTCGAAGTATTTAATCTGACACCCATACAGATAACTCTGATAATGCTTCTTCTGATCCAAGACATCTCCTCCCAAGCGTTCAACTCATTGTTGCCAGTTATCTCAGAAGAGTCTTTGTCATCTCGAACAACTGGTGCAGGAATCATGATCTTCTGGCCTTTGTATCAACGAGTAAAGTACCATCATCAGCAACAGCTTTGATGCATCCGGCCCAGGTGGGGTTGGCCGAGGCCCAATAAATTAAGGTTGCCCGGACCCCAACAGTTCTTATGCACACCCAGTCAGGGAAAGGCCTAATCTCCCTAAAAGACTAGTCTGATAGGGGAAGGGTGTCTCTCCCTTTAATGTGGCTTTCTCCTCCCAAGCTAAGTAAGGTGGGATTATTCAGAGGCTCACACGGTCGCCGCCCGACTACAACTGAGCCACTAGGGCCCTTTTTTTGTTGCGTCTTTGCCAGCGGGTAATAGTGGAGGATGTCCTCATCATTCCACCCCCTTAAACGAGAGCCCAGCTCTGATACCAAATGATGCATCCGGCCCAGGTGGGGTTGGCCGAGGCCCAATAAATTAAGGTTGCCCGGACCCCAACAGTTCTTATGCACACCCAGTCAGGGAAAGGCCTAATCTCCCTAAAAGACTAGTCTGATAGGGGAAGGGTGTCTCTCCCTTTTAAGGTGGCTTCCTCCTCCCAAGCTAAGTAAGGTGGGATTATTCAGAGGCTCACCACGGTCGCCGCCCGACTACAACTGAGCCACTAGGGCCCTTTTTTGTTGCGTCTTTGCCAGCGGGTAATAGTGGAGGATGTCCTCATCAAGCTTGAACAAACGCCATCTGCTTCTGAGAACTTGATCTGTCCCACCGGGCGTGCCAAAAAGTGTGTCGACGGTAAAATGTGTGTCTACCGCTCGCACACGTGGCCTGAGAGATTTGCTTAACTCTGTTCAGGACCAAAACTTGGAACGCGGTGAATTCCGGAGCGTGCCAGTCGATTTTCCCTGCAAATCGACAAAGACAAGAAAAGCGTGTAAAATTCCCGGACTATCGGCCCCGGACAGGCCGATGCGTAACCGCAGCCGATGTTAGTGAATAAAATATAATAAAAATAAACACTCGGCTGTCGGCTAGAAACGAATCGACATGTCGCAACAATAAGTACTCGTGCGATAAATAAAGCAAGGCATGCATCAGAATCGGCAATCGGCAAAGCATGCAATCGGCAAGATCTATCGGCAAGCATCATGATAGAGTGAATCGACATCGACGAAAGAAGGTTCAGACTTATACTTGAATAGGAACAATAAAATATTAAAGGCATGCAAGCATAGATCTGAACGTGGTAAACAATCGGCTAAACACCCCGAAAGAACGATTAAACCAATAATCACTGATTATGCTCATAATCTAACAATCGCTTCACCGAGGACACGTCAACTAAGTGAAGTAGAACAGGACACGTCAAACTGCTCTACACGATCGACAGGTACAAGTATAATCGGCAACTACCGGTCCCAGGTACTCAATAAATTAAATCTAACTCTTAGCAACTGTTTCGCCGAGGACACGTCAACTAAGCGAAGCAGACAGGACAAGTCAAACTGCCTACCCAATCACCAAGAGCAGATCTAATTGACCAATCACCTTAACCGTGACTCGAATAACTAAATCAAACAGGAATCGACATCAGCAATTGGCAAACATGGTCGTGGCTAGGACAAGTCAACTAACCGTAACAAAGAATTGGACCAGGTCTTAAACAATTCCATGTAGTCGACGCATGATGTAAACCCTAGATTGATCTAAATTACCGGATAACTAGCAGCCACATCGATTTCTAATATGGACAAGTCGACATACTAAAGATCGATACGCTTACCTGACAAAATCCAGGTCGAAACCGGAGCCCCGATGGACGCCGATGTCGACGGAGATCTCGTCGAGAAATTGTGGCGATGCGCCGAAAAGTTGATTGTATTGATTGGTTGTTGTTTTTTACAAGCACCTGGGTTTATATTTATACACCCGAGGCAACCGACTTGGAGACAAACACGTCTCTTACTCGACCATAACTCGGTCAATTCTTTCTTAATCTAGAAAAAAGAATTAAAAAAGGACAGAATCCCACATGCGCGCGCGTCTTCGGGATTTTCTTTGGCTTCATGATAACCTGCGGGCCACCACTTTAGCACATAATCTTTTCCTACCTGCTGCATACTCTGCCTCCCACTGACAATGGGACCAGGCTGAAATTTTGGTGTCAACAGATTTGATTCAAGAAGAGCAACCATCAGAACCTTTCGTGATACAGCAGAACAAAACACACAGTAAATCAATTGCTAAGATCCTGAGATGCAATTGGACATACAAATAATGCGAAGATACAGAAAGGCACCTCTCAGCACGAACTCATATCATGAGAACTTGTAAGAACTTATACAAATCAACCTCCACACGAGAACACTCAGAACAGAACAGATATTCACCATATCAAGCTGGTGGATCTTACTGCAGTTGCTGACGACCACACCATCTCGGCTTTACTTCGTCACTCTTGAACTCGGCAGCACCGATGGCTTCCTGCTCCCCCACATTCCTCACCTGGAACCTCTTGATCGCCTTGTCCTGAGAGATCACCAACAAATCAGTGTGGCCACGCAGGGCAATGAACTCTGATCCTTAAGGGAAAGTAATTTGCGGGTCAAAGAACCAAATAGAAAAAGAAAAAAAAAAATAACCCGAGCCTGCAGCCTGGGGATGTGACCGATCTTATCTGAGGTCGCCGTCCCTTGCTGTCGTTGCCCTGCTCCATGTTGCCGCGCCGAGTTGTAGCCGAGCTGTAGCCAAGGTCGCCGCTGCAGTGCCGTCCCTGCACCCCGTAAAAGCACCACCAGTCAGATCCCCTCCAGTCACGAAATAATAGGCAAGGAAAACTTCCAAATTCGACTGGGCCGTGACTCACCGTCGACCTCAAGGCAGATACGGCCGTCGAGGACTGTAGCCGGTCGGATCTTGATGTGGAGGAGGAGCATCGAGCGAGCTCGCCATGGAGGGGCCCGAAGACGGCCGCGCCGTCCTCGATCCGCAGCCCGACGCCGCGCCTCCAACCACGCAGCGCCTTCGAGCCGCCTCATCAGCCGCGCCTTCAAGAGCGCCGAGGCCGCTCACCGCCCCGAGCTGCAGGCTCCCTCGCCGCGGCCGTCGCCGGCGCCGGGGTGGGCCTCGGCATCCGCAGGGTCTGCCTCGCGCAGGCGCAGCAGGGGCGGGGCAGAGAGAGGCGGCGCAGCGAGGGAGAGAGAGGCGGCGAGCGTGCGGCGGCTGTGGGAGATGGGGGATTGAGCCGTGTAGGGTTTACGGTTTTATTGGAAC
Organism: Eragrostis nindensis; assembly: GCA_012490785.1. Lineage (NCBI taxonomy): Eukaryota > Viridiplantae > Streptophyta > Magnoliopsida > Poales > Poaceae > Eragrostis > Eragrostis nindensis. The sequence continues at coordinate 117,029 of JAAXCT010001264.1, forward strand.
GCCAGTGTTTCGTGGGCCTGTGTTTTGTGGCCTTGTCAGTAGGGGCGGGTGAAAAGATGGGCCGCCGCTACAGAGCAAGCAGTAGAGGCGGATGAAAAGATGGGCCGCCGCTACAGAGCAAGCAGTAGAGGCGGGTCACATTGTGGGCCGCCTCTACAGTCTAATACCTTTGTAGCGACGGTTGAAAATGTGAACCGCCGCTACAAAGGACTTGTAGCGGCAGTTTACATATTGGGCCGCCGCTACAGAGGCCCAGTAGCGACGGACCATATCCTTTTGCCTCCTGACGGGCCTATAGGGGCGGATTTCCTTTAAGGCCGCCGCTATTTGTTTTTTGGTTGCGTCGCTACAGACCCTTTTTGTTATAGTGACGTTGACATATCATTGTGTTCCATTGCTATACCTACACAAGGTACCAGCGGTGTAAACGATTCTGGCTCGGCAGCGTGAACAGGCGTTTTAAGATTATCGCAACACGCGAATGGTAACATCGATCCAGGCCACTACTTGCAACATCACAGGAAAATACCTGGGATCAGTATATCCTCAACCGAGACTGATATTGTTTCTCGACCGAAACTAGTACTATTATTTATCAAGAGGTCAACAGATTTCGAAAAGAAAACCAAGTTAGTCAAGGCTCCAGCATCTGCAACGCTTTTTCCATGCCTGGTAGTAGCCGGGAAAATCATCGGATGTGTCTATTCCGCGCGTGCCAGTACGGCATCGTGCGTATCCTTCCGACAGCATACAGACCACTGGTCTCACCCCGGTGGACAGCCTGCCCTGCTCCGTTTCCCACCCCGTTCTGTGCGCGGGTGACCGTTTCCAACTCGTTCTGTGCGTGCGTGAGACTTTCGGATGCAAGTTGCCCTGCCGGCTAGCTAGTCCGCCTACGCGCAAACGAGCCAAAGAAAAAAAAAAGCATATGGTGGTCCTGGTTCATGCCTTTACATGCAAATAAAACAAAAATTGATTTTCACGGCTCAAACTTATGAAACAATTTATGCACAAACGTATGAAACAACTTACGTATCATAAACATATGAACCAACTTTCGTACGAACTTATAAGATACAAACTTATGAACCAACTGTTATACAAACTTAAGAACCAACTTCTATACGAACTTTTAAGATACAAACTTACGAACCAACTTATGTATAACCTTGTTAGATATAAAACTTATGAACCAACTTTTGCAAACTTTTCTTGAATTTCTGGAGAAACCCATTAAAAAAACATGAGCTCATCACTGCATGTATGCAGCACCAGCTGCCACCCACCTACCATGCACCTGCTATTGGTCCTTACGCCCACCCGCAATGCTTCACGGGCCCACTGGTGCACGCTAGGCGTGGCTCCACGACACGCGCGGAGGCGAACGCGCGTGCGCGTGCCGAACAGGAATTTCAAAAATCATCCTCGATCGGTATTCGGATGAAGTATTTATCTGAAGCAACTCTTAATATAGCGACAAGTGTAAGGTGCTGCGTTAGCCAGCTGTATGATCATTTTCGTTTTCCCGTTGAAGTAAACTGCACTCTGCACTGACCAATTTGCCTTGTGCTCGGAAGCTTCGTCTACACCCAGCTCTAACTGGCAGACTGACAGACAGATCGAGTAGATAGCTAGACTAGAAGACAAAGAAACACTTTCCACGCACTAACCACTGAGCGGTAGGGCCTATGCATATGAGGTGCTGGGCGCGCAGCTGGTTGCTACTGCCGCCATGAAGCAAGAGTCCAGCACCCTCACGAAGCAAACATTCTCTGGTTGTATGTTTTCCAACTGAATTTATTTAATCTGGGTTAATTATACAATCTTGGCAGGTTATACTCCGAAACAAACAGAGCCCAAATATAGACGAACCCTAGGCATCCAGGGAACCGTGCACATCGAGCAGTCGAAGCCAAAGCGCCGCCGATTAAGATCCTGCACCTTGGTGGTGACCATGGCCAAGAGGGTCGTCGGCGGCGGCGGCGTGGACCGCATCAGCGGCCTCCCCGACGAGCTCCTCTACAGCATCCTGCTCCAAATCCCCCACATCACTGATGCCGACGTCCGGTACAGCATCGTGCAGCTTCTCGAGCACGGCGGCTTCCCGCACGCCGCTGACGCCGCGCGCACCAGCGTTCTCTCCCGCCGCTGGCGCCGCGTCTGGGCTCAACTCCCCGAGCTCCACCTGCTCTACGACGAGGTCTCCGCCGCGACGCTGGACCGCGTCGGCGCCGCGCTGGGCGCGTACGCGGCGCCCAGCCTCAAGCACCTACGCATCGTGTTTCTGCAGAAGGACCCACCTTTCTCACCGCAGATCAATCCGCTGGCGCCGCTGCGGGATGATCGTCCTCCCCGGGTCCCCGGCCACCGCATCTCCGCGTGGCTGCGCTTCGCCTCGCCACGCCTCACCGGCTCGCTCCACATCGAGGTGCCCTCTTGGGCAAGCTTCAATACCAACGACAAGGAGGAACACGAAGTCCTACTTCCCTTGTCCGAGATGATCAAGGCAATAACCCTCACCCTCATGTACCACATGCTCCGTCTCCAGACACCCGTCTCCGGCGAGTGCACGGCGCTGGTTTCTCTGACAATTAAGAACACAAACATGGACAGCGACGAGCTGGAAGACATCGTGTCCTCTCGTTGCCCGAGGCTGCAGGTGCTCGCACTGGTGGGTGTTGCCCTGCGCGGAGCTCATCCATGTCTCAAACTGCGATCAGACTCTCTGGAGCAGCTGGGCATCAACCTCCGCACCCACCCTGAATGCAAGCTGATCCAGGTCACAGCCACGAATCTGCGGAAGTTGTGTACGAATTTCTACGTCGCCGACGCTTACTTCTCTGCGCCAATGCTCTCGGAGGTGCACTGGTACAGCCATAAGTACGACCCAAGCCGCCATCAAATTGCAGAGGCCAAAAGCCATCTGCGTAGGTTGGAAATCAACACGAGCTGTGAGGGCGAGGTGATGGCGCTAATGCAGCGATTTCACAGTGTACACGAGCTGATCCTGGAAATTGGAATTTTTCAGGTGCGCCTTTGGCGTGAGGCTAATAGCTAGCGCGTGATGCGCAAAATACATTTTCTTTTCTGATGTAATTGCCACTTCACGTACTTTGATGCTTTCTTTATGTGGTTTTTGCAGGGCGTACAAGCTTACGAGCGCTTTCTTTCGGGGTTAAGTAAACTATCCAGGTGTGAGGTTTTGGTGGTTAAAGTGGAACACTTATACGGGCATGCCTTTAAGCCAACGTTGCAATGTCTTCTCAGGAAATGCGCTGGTGTGAGAAAGATTGTGTTGCATGTTTATGACAGTATGGTAAGTCCATTATTAAATATTTATTTTTTTGAGTTAAAATGTTCTTAATCTGTTTGTCGCAAAATCCAAAAATGACGCAAATTTGGTGTACACATATGCATCATCCATGTATGATTCTTGCTATTAAAATTGTACATTTAAAGTGCAATTTGTGGTACATTATTTTTGGCCGATGTGGGGTATCAATCTCATGTTACTCCGTTTGTGTTTGTCAGGATGATTATACATGTGAGGCTTCTGAATGTCCATGTCGTTTCCCAGAGAATAGTAAGACAGACGACATCATGCTTGGTTCACTCGAAGAAGTGAAGCTTAATTCTTGGTTTGGGGGAGATGATAGCAAAATTGAGCTTGTGGAGCTACTATACAAACTAAGTGGGACATCTCGGAAAATGGTGGCCATAACTGTCTCAGGAGGTAGCGCAAGCACAAATATGTGTCAGATGATCCAAAGCATTTGCCCTTCAAATAACAAGGTGAAATTAGTGTGGGAAGAGTAACTCAAGATTTCCAGATTAGAAGAGGTTTGGCATTTTTGGCACAACCGTATACAGGAACCACCATGTTGTTTAGAAAACAGAGGCAATAAAAATTAAGTAACCTTTGTCCGTGAAGTACCAGGATATACTGGCTCAAATATTGTCAATTAAATCATTTATATAGTTCCCAACTTGAAATGAAGATAGCCTCACACATCATAGTTTTAGTAACAACAACTTGATTTTGGCAGTCAAAACATTTATTCAATTTCGATATAGCTGCGAAAATTACTATTAAGTAGTAGTACATACTCTATGATTGCACATACATAGCTGACTGCTACTGTTGGTTTTCGCAGCCAAGAGCCTAATTGCATATTTGCTACTATTTCTGTTTGATTCCAACTTTTTGTTTACATCATTATTATTTGTCAGCATATGTAGCGTGTTTTCCTGTGGATGTGTATACCAAATTGGTCATTCGCAAAAAAGAAAGTAACGAAGTTGGTCAACAGTTTTGCGCCCTATATACATATATACATACATACATATATTATGAGTTGTCAATTCGAACCAGACAGATATTTGGCACAATAACGTTGACTGGAAAAAAATAAGGCACAATTTTTTCTAACAATTGAAAAGAATGAAAGAAAAGCACAGCTGTTTATGTTGAGTAAGCCCTCTCAAAAAAAATGTTGAGTAGGTGCGTTCAGGGTTCAGCTAGTTTTTGTGTATCTCCAAATCAAAGAACATGGATTGCCCGGGGACAGAATCTCAGCATTGTGCAGGCTAGGCTCGATGAACCTCTCCGCACTATAATTCTCCCATCGAAAATGGAGCCACTCCTGAATCAGAGGTAGGTGACAAAACTAGGAAAGAACAGGAGGGAAAACAGAGTTTTATTGTAAATATATTTACTATCCGCTAATGAGATGCATAATTAGACTCGATGCACATAGATAGTTGGCAGCATGTCTTACTTAATTGTTACTAGGTGGTCATATCTTGTATCATATGGTGACTACGTACATCGAGCAATTCAGTTTAATTTGTGGACGTCTTAAAAGTGTCGTTCGATATGACAAGATGACCGCTGTGAGCTATTTCATTTTTATGACGGTGGATGAATCCCTCTCTCTACATAGAGTTTGTCATTGGCAAATTCTGCAGTTTTAGTCCATGTATCTTTTCACAGGCTGCAACTCCATGTACATGCAGCTATAGAAGCAGGGGAGTCTATCTATGTCGATCCGATCCTCATCCAGGCAGACAGAGTCTATCTATGCTAGCATTCTGACAGGCCTTGTCGTTCTCGATCATGCGTGGCTCATCGATCAGTCTTCTACAGGAGTAGGTCATCGGAAATTCCGTGCAGCGCGTACGTGGACATATAGCGTGTTTCATTGCTACGATTCTGGCTCGGCGGCGTGAACAGGCTTTTAAAGATTATTATAGCAACACGCGAATGGAAACATCCAGGCCACTATTGGCAACATCAAAGGAAAATACCTGGGATCAGTATATCCTCACCAAAGTCTGATATTGTTTTCCGGACGAACTATTAATTATCAAGAGGTTAACAGATTTCAAAGAGTCAACGCTCCAGCATCTGCAACTTTTTTTTCCATGCCTGGTAGTAACCACGAAAATCATCCTCGATCTGTATTCAAATTAAGTATTTATCTGAAGCAACTCTTAATATAGCGACAGGTGTAAGGTGCTGCATTAGCCAGCTGTATGATCATTTTCGTTTTCCCGTTGAACTAAACTGCACTGACCAATTTGCCTTGTGCTCGGAAGTGTCGTCTGCACCCAGCTAACTGGCAGACTGACAGACAGATCGAAGATAGCTAGACTAGAAGACAAAACAACACTTTCCACGCACTAACCACTGAGCGGTTAGAGCATCTCCAGCAATGGACCTCAAAACAAGGCTCCTACTTTCATTTTACAGGCCGACATGTAAAAATAGGGGCTCACAAATTGACTTCAACTCCAGCAGTGCTGGCCCAAAGACCCTATTTGTGTGGGACCCGTCGGTCAGATTAAAAAAATTCTTCGGTCCTTCTCCTTCCCGACGCCGCCCGCCTGCCCATCGCGCCGCCGCCCGAGTCCGCCGCCCGCCGCGACGCCGCCCGCCCGCGACGCCCGTGACGCCGTCCGCCTGCCCACCCCGAGCTGGACGACGCCCGCGACGCCGCCCGCCCGCAACGCCGTCTGCCTGCTCCAGGTGGCGGTGGAAGACGCACCCGAGCTTCAGGTCCGGATCTTCTCCTCCTTCTCCTCCTTCACCTCCATCCAAAGCTGCTGCTTTCCACCAATTGAATCAATCTTGCGCATCGTATTTCAGCAACACAGCCTGAGCATGGCATTGCCTGTTTCAGAGCTTTCCACCATGGTCAGTCAGAAACTCAGTGTGCAGCATGGGATGGACGTTGTAACATGCAGCGCATATCATAATGTAACACCATTTCGTTAGCAAACAATGCAATGAGAAATTGTCATACTGAATTTTTTTTTGAGAGAAAGTGTCATACTGAATTGTCAGACAAAGAATAAGATTATAGTACTGAATTGTGCAATGGTAGTGTTTACGACAGCAATTGCAGCTGTTAGATACTTTTTTTTCTGAATTGAGCTCTTACATACTTGCAGTTGCAGGTCACACATATAGTTTCTGAAACATTCTTCTTTCACTTCTAAACTAGGTTACTATCGTAAAACTGACATGGCAATGATAGAAGCTACACAACACTGAAAAATGTTGGCTCATTCAGTTTGAACTTGTTTATTTTCCATGTTATAATTGGCTGAACTATTGTTCCTATGGCAGATGTCGAGTCCTGAAAGTGGAGCTCTTCGACTGTGGGATGAAGAGGAAGAGGACGATTCCGATGTTGACGACATCTTGATCCTTGCCGGTCTTCGTGAGGGCTCGAGGAGAAGGAAGTGCAAGAAGAAGTGCTGGATAGTTCTAGCTAGTTGTCTATTTTCTTGAAATAAAAGTGTTGATGTATCCTTGTATGTGCTACTAAAAACTGAATATGTATCCTTGTATGTGGTACTGAAAACTGAATATGTATCAATTTCCTGTCTTTTTTTTTTGGCATGTGTGTTTGTGTGCTGCTGCTGTGATGGTTACTTTGATTTACAGCCTATGTTATGTGATGGCTTCAACCATTGGAGAACAGTAGACTGAATCAATCAATCTTTTCTACTGGAGTTGATATCTTCTACTAGTATCAGTTTTAGTTTACATCTGAACAATGTTATCATGCTTTTTAAAAAGCAAATTTTTATTCTGGAATTTTCACTGATGCTTTTTTCATTTGATAGATCATTCTGTATAGTGCTGGATAATACCAGGATGCATATCTTTTATTCTAGCAGTACTATTTATAGTACTGGATAATACCAGGATGACCTTGGAGACACCTTTGTAATTACTATAAATTAATCAGCTGTTGTGCTTGCTCTTGCATGATACTAGAGACACTGTGTATCTTTGGTTCAGCACTGTTTGAAAGTGTTCTAAATATAAACATGGTTTCAGACTTCCATGTTTCAGTGTATTGCTGTTTCAGTAACCTGAGTTGAAACCATGTGTCTGATATATTTTTTTTGCATCACTTCAAGCAAATGATTCTTGTTCAGTGTACAGAATTCAGATTTTTGTATGATTCTTGTTCAGTGTATTTTTTGTATCTCTGAACATAGCTCTGAAAAGTACAGTAATCTGTGAGGGAAAATTGAACATATTCAGAGAAGCGAACATTCAGCCTCAGCTATATCTAATCAGCAACATGACATTACAGAAATTAGTGAATTAATGAAACAAAGCTCAGTCAGTTAGTGAATTAATGAAACAAAGCTCCGTCAGCAGATATGTCATATGTGTAACTGATAGACCCATCTCAAGCTAATATATCCCTGAAAAATTGGCCATCACTGGTTTCAGATTGATCAGACAAAGAATATCTGATTACAGCATGTCTGAATGCTCTCAACTCCATCAGCTCTGATGCAGTTCCAAATGGTCACTAGCAGACGAGATGCATACCTCATACAGAGCATAGAAAAAGAACTATTCTTGTGCTTCTCCTTTTCAGTAGCAAGACAGGACAAAGAAAAAAAATACTTATGCTTGTACCAGCCATAACACAGTGGTAACGTAGGGAGCATTTTTTGAATTTAACATCTCTGTTCTTTTTTAGTGCAAACATCTCTGTTCTTAATCTCTAAATATTCAGGCAAGCATTTACTGAAATTCAGACATCTCTCACTCTGACTACTTGCTGAAATATTGGTTTAAGCTCTGTTGGTCAAGTATTCATGCAGTCTGGCTTGGCTAATAAAATGTACACTGCAGTGCATAAACCAACTGCCAAATTACAAGCTCTACATGTGTTTTGGAATGAAACAAAGTAGTCCATGTTTGTATCACAAAAACACATTCGTTCAACCTATGACTGCATGGTGATGCAGCAAACAGCAATCTCACTGATATACTAACTCACTGATCAGGCTGCTTTGGAAGCTATTCTCAAACACTGATATACTAACTCACTGATATACTAATCTACAGACAATCAGTGCATCCGCCGCAGAGGGAAGGATCTTCTTGGCCATGTGGTAGCTCGCAGCTGGGAGGAGGTAGAGCACCGCCGGAGACGGCGCGGGTCGCCGGCACGGAGATGGGCAACGTCGAGCAGTTTGGGAACGGCGCCCGCGTGTCATCCATGCCGTAGATCCGGAGTCGGCAGTCTTCTTCGAGGCGGTAGGCAGCGCCGACGGCCCTCGTCGCCGTGCTAGGCGGCGCCGGCGGTCCAACTCGCACGGCCGTTGAGGTCGAATCCTCCATGCGGGAGGCGGGAGGCGGCGCCGCCGAGGGCGGCTAGGCGTGGCCGGGCGACGGCCGCCGGGCGCAGGCAGCGAGGCGCTTGGGCGCGGGCGGCCCGGCGCGTCGAGGTCGTCCGACGAGATCGCCTATGGCGTGCGGGAGGAGGGAGAAGAGAGAAAAAAGGAAAAAGAAGAGAAAAAATGAAAATGAAAAAAAAAGCCGGTGGGACCCACGGATGAGAGGGGGAATTGGAGGACCCTAGGAACGAGGGCTTGGAGATGGAGTTTGAGGGGGCATGTAAAATGAGAGCCCAAGTAGGGTCCTTGCTGGAGTTGATTTTTTGGCTCAAGACCCTAAATAATAGAGTAGAGGCCCAAATAGGGTCCTTGCTGGAGATGCTCTTAGGGCCGTGTATGCATGAGCGATGTTCTCAGAAAAGCCAGCACAGACTTCATTTCTGGGAGTGGGGACAAATTTGAAATTTCTTCGAGACTAGCTATATGATCAAGCGGTTTTAGGCAGTCAAGCTACGGTCACGGTTGTGGCAAGTTGCAATGTCACAGCAATGCTGGCTTGCCTGCCTTATGCAAGCACTACGGGAAACCCCCCGTTTGCCGTGTGCCATAGAGTTTGCTGAGCGCTTTATATCGGGCACACGGCAAAAAGGCTATTTGCCGAGTGCCGCACTCGGCAAACAATAGGCACCCGGCATAGAGTGGGTTGCCGAGTGCCACGTGGCCGGCACACGGCAAATATCACACTTTGCCGTGTGTCACATGGCCAACACACGGCAAACCTGCCGGCCAGCACTCGGCAAAAAAAAACACTCGGCAAACTTTGACGCCCGTTGGAATTTTGTTGACGGACGCTGAGCGAGGTGGGCCCGGGTACTCGGCAAAAATTTTATTTTTTGCCGAGTGTCCAAACGAGGCACTCGGCAAAGAAACCACTTTGCTGTTGAACACTTTTTTATTTGAATTCAAATTGTCAACGGAAAAATTGTTTGAATTTCTCAAATTTGAAAATTTGAATTTTGGAAACAATTTCGGATGGAGAAATACTAAAAGTAGAAGTCGTAGATCTCGAGAAGTTATGAAACTGTCATGTTGACAACTTTTTTATTTGAAATCAAATTGTCGACTTTTGAAATTTGACGTAAAGTACGTTTGAATTTCTCAATTTTTAAAATTTGAATTTTTTAAACAATCTCACAATCTCGGATGGAAAAATTGTGAAAATAAAAGTTGTAGATCTCGAGAAGTTATTAAACTTTCATGTTGACAGCTTTTTTATTTGAAATCATATTGTCAACTAAATAATTATCTAAAACCGAAAACTATGTGTTGTCAAAAAAAAGAAAATTAAATCTTTGCCGTGTGCCACATGGAGGGCACACGGCAAAGATTTGAGTTTGCCGAGCGCCGGATCGCCGGCACTCGGCAAACACAGAGGATCTGACTTAGCGCCGCGCGGCTCTTCTCCCTCCTCTCCTCTCTCATTTCGCATCGAGCTGCTTCTCTTCTACCTAGCTACCGTCCGCCGCCGACCGCGCGTGGAGCTGCCGTCGCCCCGCCCGCCGCCCTCCGCGCCGTGCGCCGTCGCCCCCGGCCTCCGCCCCAACCCCGGCCGGCCTCTGCCCCGCCCCGGGCCGCCGTCCCCGGCCTCCGCCTCGCCCCGCGCCGCCGTCCCCGACCACCGCCTCGCCTCGGGCCGCCGTCCCCGGCCGGCCTCCGCCTCGCCCCGGGCCGCCTCGCCCCCGCCGCCGTCCCCGACCTCCGCCTCGCCCCGGGCCGCCGTCCCCGGCCGGCCTCCGCCTCGCCCCGGGCCGCCTCCCCCAGCGCCTCCTCCTCGTCGGCTGCGGCCCGGCCGGCGCCGCCTCTGCCCGGCCCGCCCTCCTGCGCGCACCTGCCTGCCGTCCCGCCGCCCGCCGCCGCCTGCGTGTGGAGCTGCCGCCGCGTTGGAGCCGCCAGGTACGCCTCCTTCCTGTTTGTCTCAATGGTCGATGCGGAACTCGATTCGATTTTTCAGGGGTGGTGGTGGTGGTACTAGTTTCCGTGGAGGACCGAGATCAGCGTGTCGTTGTGGTGCGCGTGTTAGTTCTTGACTGAGGTTTGGGCCAGCAGATTGCAGGTTTCGCTTTGCCTGTTCCGTCCACCGGAATTTCTAATCGGCGATGCTCCACTATGTAGTACTACTGCTGCTGCTGTCGCATGGGTTTCAGTGCGAGATTTTCATCCCCTTTTTTGGTCGTCGAGTAGTACTCCAACTGCTAGCAGTTCGGTGCTTTTCGATCAGCTCCGTCTTTTCTTTTCGATGTGGGGCTCAATCGGCGCCGCCGCCCCCCGGCCATCTGCTGCTGTGACTGTGATCAGCTCTTCTTCTTTTTGCATCTTCTGATACGTTCTTCTCGCCGTAATCCGCTGCTTGCTGCCTGCTGGATCGATTCGCTGATGATTTCTTTCCTAATTTGCGGCGGATTTATTTTCCAGCTTTGTTAGTATAATTATCTGCGACCTACTGCTTATTAATTAATTTGCTCGCTGGATTCTGGAAAATATCTGTGACGTGTATGATCGATCTCCTGCTGCTAATTGATAGGTTTCCAATTCTGGTGCGTCCGTGAGATGCAGATCCAGTTCCTGCCATTTTTTTTTCTCTCTGAATTTGAGCATGTTTTCTCGGCAAATTTAGAATTATTAATTATTACTATTTCCTTCACTTCGATCAGTAGTAGGCTACACTGATGGACATCATGCTAGTTTCTGTTTCGTTCAAATTATGTTGCGATAACTAACCAAATGAACCAAAAAGAGCGTTGTGTAAGATCAAGTAAGCCATCCGTCACACAACTTAATTTGGGAATGTGCCAAATATGTGATTAAACAGAATATTATCATGTGCCTCTTTCTCTATACATTTATTGAAATAGATAGGAAATTCTAGGAAAAGTACCGTTTTGTTTCCCAAAATACCTGGTTGTTTACTAGTAACAGGTAGATGTAGATCCTTTTCTCAAGAAAAAAAAGGTAGATATGGATGATTATGCCTTTCATATATTTGCCTAGATCTTAATTATAGGCAGTTAGTATGTTGGTTCTAATCTGAACAAAAAAAATGTATCTGTTGCCACTGTCAAGAAGAAACAAAAATATGCTCTTTTTTTCTACACCAGATTATTTGATCCGTGTAAGCAGGATAATATATATTAGTGACATATATGTGGGCTATACCATTGGATGCGTGTTCTATGCTTCTACGTACTGTGAAGGAAGTTCGAACTGAACTTTTAGCCAAAAAAGAAAGAAAGAAAAAGTTCAAACTGAACTGCATCTACCCATCACGTGATGGTCTTGTGATTTTTCTGCCTATGCAACTTTTACAAACTTTCTGCATGAAATTGGAGTACTCCAACAGAACGAAGGCTAATGTACTTTTACAAACGTTCCGTTCTTGAATATAGCTCCTCGAGAGCAAAAATGAACTTGAATATAGCTATTATATGCAAGTAATCATTCCTATGTCGAAATTTGGAATTGACTCTTTTATATATGTTCCGTTCTTTGCAGGAGAGGCTTTGTGCACACCGTCTTCCACTCGACACTTTGCAGACAGCAAGGTGAGACATAAAAGCCTCCTCTTTTTCATTCATGTCTGTAGATCACGCGTAACCTAGTTAGGCGTCTCCCATTCGAAAGAGATACAGTTGGAGATATGTAGATCTTTGCATATCTAAGACTGTATCTGTTTCGAATTGTCCATGTTTTTTGGACAGCCCGAGGATGCGTAGATGGGGTTAGTTTCCATGGTTTACTTCGGTCCGAGACAGAATTTTGGCAGCTCCTCCCTGTTGTTCTCCGGATACACAATCTCCCTGCGGGGACGTGTATTTGGAGAACAGCGGGGAGGTGCTGTCGAAATTCTGTCTCGGGCGCGGAGTAAACCATGGAAACTAACCCCATCTGCGCATCCTCGGGTGGGATTAGGACCTATCTTCACCTATTAGACAGTTGGAACATCGTGTAAATCGATGCAAATGAATTAATTTTATATTACTTGTTGATATATATCTGTTAGAGGATGGAAGACCGTGAGTGGATGTACACGGGCCGCTTAAGTCGGACTGAGTTTACCGACGAATGGATTGAGAAGTCAGAAGCTTTCATGGAACTAGCATTTGCCAAGGCTAAAGGAGCGAGTGCCACTTGGTGTCCCTGCAGCCGTTGTAACAACACGCGGCGAAAACCAAAGGATGTCATGGCTAAACATCTATGTCTGAATGGATTTACGCCAGGCTATACTCGGTGGTTGTACCATGGTGAAGCCGAACGTGTGAGAGACGACGTCGTGAGACAACGCGTCGATGATTATGATGCTGATGGTGGGGTAGAAGACATGTTACATGACTACCATGAAGCACATTTCAATGTGGATGAAGAACGTAGAGAGGAGGAGCCAGAGGAGACCGCAAAGGCGTATTACGACATGCTGTCTTCTTCATAGCGACCTCTTCACATGCATTCCAAGGTTTCTCAGCTGGATGCCATTGCACGCCTAATGGCCGTGAAGTCCCAGTTCAGCTTGAGTCGAAACGCCTTCGATGTTATGTTGACAGTTATTGGCACCTTGCTTCCGGAAGGTCACATTCTGCCAAAGAACATGTATGAGGCACAGAAACTCCTTCGTGCACTTAAGATGCCATATGAGCAGATACATGCGTGTCCGAAGGGATGCATCTTATTTAGGAAAGAACACGCGGAAGTAAAATACTGTCCAAAGTGTGGATCCTCTAGGTTCATGGAGGTAGACGCTGCTGATGGCCAAAAGAGACAGCTCGCGGTCCCCGCGAAAATCCTACTGTACCTTCCGTTCATACCGAGGATCCAACGCCTTTACATGACCGAAGAATCCGCGAAACAGATGACATGGCACAAAGATGGAGTCTGATACAATCCCGATAAGCTAGTACATCCATCTGATGGTGAAGCCTGGAAACGTTTTGATGAGATTCACGACATAAAAGCTCTGGAGGCTCGTAATGTACGTGTGGCATTGGCAACAGATGGGTTCAATCCTTATGAAATGGGAGCTGCCCCGTACAGTTGTTGGCCCGTTTTCGTTATACCTCTGAATCTCCCCTCCCCCCCGGCGTCCTCTTTCAACGACAGAACATATTCTTGTCACTGATAATTCCTGAAAACCCGGGGAATAATATGTCTGTGTACATGGAGCCTCTGATCGATGATTTGGTCCGTGCTTGGGAGGAAGGGGTATGGACATACGATTCATCTAGAAAGGAAAACTTCAGAATGTATGTTAATTACCACTACTCTCTGCATGACCTGCCGGCGTATGGGACATTCTGCGGCCATGGTGTTCACTCCAAGTTCCCATGTCCAGTATGCAAGACAATTGTGAGGTTCATTTGGTTGAAGAAGGGTGGCAAGTTTTCTTCGTTCGACCAACACCGACAATTCCTCCCTACTGACCATCCATTCAGAAGAGACAAAAAGAATTTCACGAAAGGTGTCGCAGTACACCACCAGGCACGGCCGTTCATGACAGGTGCCGAGGTGCGTGCTCAGTTAGATGCTCTCGTGGTTGATGAAGAAGAAGGTGGTTTTGTGGGATATGGTGAGCTACATGCCTTCACTCAGATCTGCGGCTTGTGGAGGCTTTTCTATATGGAAGACCTTCATCTTCCACATAACATTGACCTAATGCACGCTGAACATGGCGTTGGCGTTCCACTTTTCGGAACAATCATGGACATTCCTGATAAGACAAGGGACAACGTGAAGGCAAGAGTCGATCAAGCAGTGTTATGCGATAGACCTAAGCTAGACATGGCGCCTCCTAAATCTGGCAAGTCATGGAGGAAGCCTCTGGCCGATTTCGTCCTTACGAGGCCTCAAAGGAGGGAAGTACTAGAATGGTTCAAAACGTTAATGTTTCCTGATGGGTTTGCAGCGAATCTGAGTAGAGGGGTGAACTTAACAACTATGAGAATCAACGGGGCAAAGAGTCATGACTATCACATTTGGCTTGAGCGGCTTCTTCCGGTGATGGTTCGAGGCTATCTCCCTGATCATGTGTGGCTAGTGCTGGCAGAGTTGAGCTATTTCTTCCGCCAGCTTTGTGCCAAGGAGGTATCTAAGACCGTGATTGCAGACATGGAAAAAATGGCACCTGTGTTGCTCTGTAAGTTGGAGCATATATTTCCTCCCGGCATGTTCACTCCGATGTTTCATATGATTTTGCATCTCCCGTATGAGGCACGAATGGGGGGGCCTGCGCAGAACCGTTGGTGCTACTCAATTGAGAGGTGTCAAAAGGTTCTTTGAATGAAATGCAAGAATAAATGCAAAATTGAAGCTTCCATTGCAGAGGCTTACGTTCTGGAGGAGGTGTCAAACTTCACATCAAATACTATTCAGACAACCTTCCGAGTGTGCATTATCCAGCTCCTCGTTACAATGCTGGCGAAAATGAATCAAAGCTAAGCCTTTTTCTAGGGCAACACGGAACTGCAAGTGAAGGGACCAACAAGACCTTGAAACATGAAGAGTGGCGCACTATCATGCTATATGTGTTGACCAACCTTTCCGAAGTGTTGCCGTACATGCAGTAAGTTACTGTCTAATTTTTTCTTCTTAATATTCAATATTCCGCGTCCAACCAACTTGTTCCTTGTTGGTACAGGGAGTTTATTCTTGAATTCTGGCGTGGATCAAGAGAACCAACCGCACAGGAAGTTGATACCCTTATTTCAAAGGGTGCGGGAATGAAATGCCTGATTTCATTTCTTGGTTCAAACAAAAGGTATTTAGCATTTTTTCATATCACTTACAAGTTGCTCGTACGTGTGAATAATATAACTAACGATCCTGCTTGAACTTGCAGAGTCAAACTGATGCGTCTATGAGTGCCGATCTAAGACAGGTTGCCGATGGCTGTGCCTATAGGGTTAGGTCATTTCGAAGCTATGACGTTAATGGGTACCGCTTCCACACAACAAGCTACGAGCAGAGTCGGCCCAATCGAAGAACCACCAATACCGGAGTTTTTTACGCAGGGGGACGATGGGGTCGAGTATTACGGAAGAGTTGAAGAAATATACGAACTCAAGTTTCATGGGTCCAAACCTCTTACTCCTGTCATATTCAAATGCCATTGGTTTGATCCTCAAGCAGTGAGACGGACCCCTAATATTGGCCTAGTCGAAATTCGACAGTCATCAGTGTACCCAGGAGACGATGTATACATTGTGGCGCAACAGGCCACACAAGTTTATTATAGCTCATACCCGTGCCAAACCGACGACCGTATCAAGGGTTGGGATGTTGTGTACAAGGTAACGCCACACGGCAAACTACCTGTACCAAACAATGAAGATTACAATATAGTGCCAAACCCAGACGACGGAGAGTTCTTTCAAGAACATGGGCAAGAAGAGGGTTTTCAGATAGACTTAATCGAAGAGATCGGACTGGAAGTAGAGAATGAAACGGTTATTGACGACGATGCCGGAGATGAGGTTCATAATGTGAACGATTTGAAATTACTTGAGCGGTTACATTTAAACATTGAGGACGAAGGCGACATTCCTCCTCCGGCGAACGTGCAAAATGATATCGACATGCCTGATAGTGATGATGAGGCATATGATGAAGCTAATCCCGATTATGATGATTATTTCTGATACATGTATGGTCTTTTCATATTTCTAATAATATATATATGTTACTTTCTAATTATATATGTTTTATTTGTTCTGCATCTATTTGGAAGTACTGATGGATTTCATCTTTTCAATTGCAGGTGATTGATCGAAGATGGTGGGCAGAGGTGGTGTGTTGAGGTCGGTGTCGTCGCTTTACAAGAGAGCAACTGGGAAGGGGAAGAGGTCTGATGAAGCTGAGGGGTCCGGGAAGGGACGAGAGAAGGGGCGATGGAAGGGGCGAGGCAGAGGTGGGGGAGCTGGAGGCAGGGGTCGAGGAGGCAGGAGGGACCCGTCGCCTGCACCTTCCGCGCACGAGGAGGAGGAGCACCAGGAGGAGTCCGAGGAGGAGGAGGAGCACCAGGGAGAGGAGGAGGAGGAGTTACCTTCTGCTCACGGCTATGAGGAGGAGGAGGACGAGGACGAGGAGGGGGAGGCAGACGGGTCCGGTTCCGCTTCCGAGGACTTGCAGAGTGTGTGGTTGCGAGGTCCCTCACAGCTCCCGACTCGGCCGATTCCTCCTGCGAGACGGCCGATGATTCGACCCATACCGCCTAGGTACGTAATTTTCTAATTTCTATCGCTAACTTCTCATTTCATATGTTCAAAATCACAATAACATTTATTATTTTGTCTCATTCATTTGGGCAGGGGTTGGGACGTGATCGAGGCAGGTGATCACAAGCGCATTCCCAATGGCATCCTAGGTCTTTTGTGCAGGCTACACTTCCCTGGCATGGTGCTCTACGCCGGAAAGCAGGTGCCAGCTTTGATGTGGGACCACTACAGAAACGCCGCCGATCTCTCAGATCGTGACAACAGGGTTTTTCAGCACAAGACGGAGAGGGTGATGGAAGAGCTGTGGGTAAGTCTTCGTTGCACTGCATTGGTCAATACATCGCATTCATTGGATATTATTCAAATAATGACAGTGTACATTGCGTCTTGATGCAGGATTTCTACAGATGCGAGCCTGGGCAGGAGGCGTTGGCGGTTCGTGTGACGAACAATGCATGTCGTAAACTCGTCAGAGACATGCATTTCGAGTCGCGCGTCCAGGCCGTCATAACTTACTACGCTACTATCCAAAAAATGAAGGTGGAAAAAAAGGAGGCACGAACCATTGAGCTTACCCGAGAGCAATACATGCTGGTAAACACGAATACCGAACTCTTATGAGATTAAGTACGCTTAATTTGATCTTCTCATATTTCTATACTTGATGACGTGCAGGTGCCTCCGTGGTGGTGCGCCTCCCATTTCACGGCCTGGTCCTATATTGTCAACAAATGGTGCGAGCCCCAGTGGCATGAGACACACAACGCATGCCGAGAGCGGCGCTTGATGATGCCTGGGGCACCACACCATCAAGGCAACCTTACCCTTTCCCAGTACGCGGCTAGATGGGTACGTGAACTCAACTTCTTTATTTAAACACTTAATATTCTCCATAACTTCTAATCATCTTTCTATTTTCCTTGCAGTCGGCGGCACATGGTGGCCAGCCTTGCGGGCAGTTGAAGGCCTTTGCTCTGTCCCACAAGGGTAAGGCGACGGCCAACATCGACTCCAACCCGGAGGACCCGCCAGAGGCGTACAGCAACGCTACCGTCCACAGCCGCCTCAGTGAGTACACCTCGGCGGCAAGGGAGGTCCATGGGCCAGAGTGGGATCCGAGCACCGAGCCTCTTGATGGAGAGGTCGTGATGAGGGTGGGTGGAGGTAAGAAGCATGGCCGGTACTGGATTGGCGACAGCACAATCGACACGGCCTCTACTCCCACCCTCTCCGAGATCCGAGCAAGGAGCACGGGCTCAGCTCCGCCCATACGCCCACGGCCTAGCGCTACACAGATCCAGATTGAGCAAATGCAGATAATCTTGGTTTAATTCGATGTTCATTGATTTGTACATGGTATTGCCTTGCATTGTAATATTGGGATGGATGAAATATTGTAGGCCCAGATGGATGCGAAGTTGGAGCAAGAGCGGCAGAGGATGCAGGCCGAGATGGATGCGAAGCTGGAGGCAGAGCGGCAGAGGAATGACCAGCGGATGGCGCAGATGTTCCTTTACATGCAGACTCATGGTACGGTGCCACAGCCAGGGCAACTCCCTCCTCTACCACTACCTCCTCCTTACGGCAGTCCTCCTCCCTTCGGCGGTCCTCCTCCCTTCGGCGTTCCTCCTCCCTTCGGCGTTCCTCCTACTTTCGGTGGTACTTCTCCTGGCACTCCTTCTGCAGGCACTCCGGTGAGTCACTTCAAATCTTTTGTACTTTAATTTCTTACCTTCAAGTATGATATAGTGAAGTAATTGAAGGGTTAGCTATGCTAGCTTGTAACCAATATTTTGTCACTTCTATTACATTTTAGTTTATATGCTTCTAACCTACACATTTTAGCTTATATGCTTCTAACCTACAATTTAAATACTTGTATTGCTTTGCTCGTGCAGAATCAATCGGCGGGATCCAACAATCCCTCTCCGCAGAATGCTTGGTCGCCGTGGCCGCCTCGTCAATAAACCTGTAATTGTATTTCAACTTCTATAACTATGTGTCGTGATCGTGTGAGACTTTGTGATGACGGTTGGTAGACTATGTGTTTGTGATGATCGTGGACCTCTATGTGATGTGTTTGTGATGACGGTTGATCGTGGACTTCTATGTGATGTGTTTGTGATGATGGTGGAGCTTTTTATGTGATATGTTGAGTTTGTGATGGTGGTGGAGCTCATTTATGTGATATGTTGAGTTTGTGATGATGTGGGCTCAAATATGTGATATGTGATGGTGATTTGGCTCATATATGTGATGTATGATGTTTTTTTGAGATTGTGGCCCAGGTTGTAGTCGATTTGAAATGTTTATTGCAATCTGGAACATTTTTTTGCCGAGTGTTCTAACACTTTGCCGAGTGCCAGGGTTAGGCACTCGGCAAAGAAGCCATTCTTTGCCGTGTGCCTGACGTGGCACACGGCAAACAGTCCAGGCTTTGCCGAGTGCCTGGGGCCCACGGCACTCGGCAAAGAGGCCAGGCTTTGCCGTGTGCTGGGGCCCACGGCACTCGGCAAAGTGGGGGTTGAGGTCTGACGGACGTCAATACCTTTTTTTGCCGAGCGCCAGGTGGGGCACACGGCAAAGGGTTTGCCGTGTACCCGACAAAAGGCACTCGGCAAAGTACTGTTTGCCGGTACCAGTTTGCCGTGTGCCGTTTGCCGAGTGTTGCACACGGCAAACCCTTTGCCGTGTGTTTTTGGCCTTTTGCCGTGTGCCCTAGGCACACGGCAAATGATGGGTTTCCCGTAGTGAAGGGGCCAGCGGCAGCAGGCCACCAGCATTTATCCAGTGCCGTGTGTATATACCGCGGCAGCTAGACACAGGCGACACACACTTCATAAAAAATGGATTGATTGTAACAACTCTTCTAATTATCTTTGAACCGAGTATTAAGAATATTCAGAGAAAATCCTTCCGTATGTTGCTCTCTTAGTCAAATTGTTATCTCCACATTTGGTGATGCCATCATAAGTATATGCAATCTTCAGGGAAAACTGTGGGTAAATTCAATGAAGAATGAGAAAAAAAAAAACTCGACGATTATATGATGTTAGAGAGCTAGCAGACAACACAATCGCTTACACCACCGTTCATTATTTTGTGCTAGCATAAAACGATGCTTGATTTTTGTATTTGATATTCTGAGTTTGAAACAGAAGCAAATATAAATTGTTAAAAATCTGATCGATGAAGTATATTTTTTAAATAATAATCCTAGCAACCGAGTGAAGACAAATAGATTTGGGCACTGTTGGTGATCTTTTTTTTTCAAGAACGAACTGTTTGTTATCATTTTTTTGCCATAAGTCTGTTATCATCTGTATATAGTAATTCATGTCTTTTTTTAAAAAAAAAAGATCATGTCTTAGATCGGCTGACGCATGTGCACGTATGAGAGCCAATTTTTCTGGACACCCAGACATCCACGGCTTACAAAGCACCGGAGTACACCTTCCGCAAATAAGATTGCAATACCGGTGACAAGTGGCAGCTGGGCAGGTAGTTCGTACATACAGACTCTAAAACTGAAAACTGCCAGCACAACTAATCAGAAAGAAACATTAGTCTACTCTGCAGTACTAAACATAAACCTCGTTTTCTTGGAACGAACCAACATCGTTGACTCCTCTTACGAAAAAAAATAAAAATAAAGAAGTGTCATAGGAAATCAGGTCAGCTCCAGTCGCTTCGGACATATATATATGGATGGACCAGAGGAATGATGTGAACTGAAGAAAGTAGCCTGGTCATACGCCCTAACACACAAAAATATTGTGAAACGAGAAGTGACAACAGCAAATATCTTTAAAAAGAAAGATATTTCACCTTCATTTATTGAAATAAAAAACTATTGTTGTGTATGAAACTGGCCTGAAACTACACAACCATAATGCAAAATTAAAAAAGTGCAATATTGGGATATCCATAAAGTCCATGTAGTTCGGGAAATTTAGCAAAAATGAATTATTCAGGCCACAAATAACAACCAAATTAAATTTGTTCCACCCACTGCTTCCGGTACTGCAGAAGTCGGCATCGTATGGAAAGTTCAAACTTCAAGAATTGTCAGTGTATATCCCTATCAGTTATAAAAACTCTAAATATTTTATACGACAGATGAAAAAAAATGTCTCAAGCAAGCAACGTCCCTGTCCATTTAGTTGAATATAAGTCTGGTAAGCAAGCAAGGAAGCTGACACGGTCCACCCACAAATCACATTCAACAGTAGTGATTTTCATGTAGCCATTTTCTTCTTTCTCATCAAATGATCAGCAACCTGATTTTTATGCTCTATAGACTTGACACTCTTAAGGTTTTACGAAATTGGAAAATTCAAGGAAAAGATCCAAGTTACATACCATATTGACTGCTACGCCGTGGGATTTACTTGTAAGAAGAAAACTACAATTATTATATAGAGTTATAGACCGATATGAACCGCCAGCAGGTACAACATAGATATAAGAATCTTTCATGAATTAGATGTGAACCATGAAGGAAAATTCAGTACATTACTATGCAGCTTCTTCCGTTCCATTTTCAGACTACATAGTATCAAACTATTCATTTCCTGTCTGTTCCAAGTCGCAGATGTACCTGAATTTTAACAATGCACCACAAGCAATTCAAGTACAGTATTTCCTACTAACCAACAATATTGTGTGCTATATATAAAAACAATTTACCGCATGCATGTAAGCCATCATTTTTAACAGATGAATGTGATTGAACTTGGTCATCAACAGTCCATACTGAAGTATTCTTCTTCATGATTAAGTTCTTGTACCATTTGATGCATGTTCAGACATTAACAAATGCATCTATACTATCTGTGCCACGCATGTCCGTTGTCAAAAACAATATTTCAGGTGTTAGTTTGACCGAAATGGATTATAAGAGTTTCTTCGACAGGAAGATAACCAACAAGTTCCAGAGTTTGTTGGCTACAGGAGTAGGTGATCGGTAATTCCGTACAGCGCGTACGTGGACATATCACGTGTTTCCTTGCTATACATACACAAGGTACCCGCAGTGTGTACGATTCTGGCTCAGCGGCGTGCACAGGCGTTTTACGATTATCGCAGCACGCGAATGGAAACATCCAGGCCACTATTGGCAACATCACAGGAAAATACCTGGGATCAGTATATCCTAAAAAACTAGACCTGCGGGGGGTATGACGGCCCCCGGGCTTTCTATTGGGGAGGAGAAGATCCTCTCACACAGATCTAGAAAACCCCCGAACCCCTGCCCCACCCTTACACAGCGGCACCGTAGCCCATGTGAGACGACCCGGGCCGGACCTTAGACCTGTGCTTTGGTTGTGGGACAGACGAGGGGATTTTTTTAATTTTTCCACAAATTGTGCAGTACCCAGGAATTGAACCCTGGGCGGGAGCTCCCCAGCCAAAGACCTTTGCCAGTTGCACCTGGGATCAGTATATCCTCACCAGACTGATATTGTTTTCCGGACGAAAGTAGTATTAATTATCAAGAGGTTAACAGATTTCAAAGAGAAAAAACCAAGTAGTCAATGCTCCAGCATCCGCAACGTTTTCTCCATGCCTGGTAGTAACCAGGAAAATCATCCTCGATCAGTATTCAAATTAAGTATTTATCTGAAGCAAAGCAACTCTTAATATAGCGACAAGTGTAAGGTGCTGCATTAGCCAGCTGTATGATCATTTTCGTTTTCCCGTTGAACTAAATTGCACTGACCAATTTGCCATGTGCGTGCTTGGAAGCTTCGTCTACACCCAGCTAACTGGCAGACTGACAGACAGATCGAGTAGATAGCCAGACTAGAAGACAAAACAACACTTTCCATGCACTAACCACTGAGCGTCAGGGCCATGTATGCATGAGCGATGTTCTTAGAAAAGCCAGCACAGACTTCATTTCTGGGAATGAGGTCAAATTTAAAATTTCTTCGAGACTATATGGTCAAGCGGTTTTAGGCCGTCAAGCTACTGTCACTGGTCGTGGCAAGGTGCAATGTCACAGCAATGCTGGCTTGCCTGCCTTATGCAAGGGGCCAGCGGCAGCAGGCCACCAGCATTTATCCAGTACCGTGTGTATATACCGGCAGCTAGACACAGGCGACACACACTTCGTAAAAAATCGATTGATTGTACCAACTCTTTTAATTATCTTTGAACCGAGTATTAAGAATATTCAGAGAAAATTCCTTTCGGTATGTTGCTCTCTTAGTCAAATTTTTGTCTCCACATTTGGTGATGCCATCATAAGTATTTATCCAGTACCGTGTGTATATACCGGCAGCTAGACACAGGCGTCACGCATTTCGTAAAAAATCGATTGATTGTACCAACTCTTTTAATTATCTTTGAACCGAGTATCAAGAATATTCAGAGAAACTCCTTCCGGTATGCTGCTCTCTTAGTCAGATTGTTATCTCCACATTTGGTGATGCCATCATGCATAAGTATATGCAATCTTCAGGGAAAACTGTGGGTAAATTCAACGTATAATGAGGGGAAAAAAATCCTCGATGATCATATGATGTTAGAGATGCTCTCTTAGTCAAATTGTTATCTCCACATTTGGTGATGCCATCATAAGTATATGCAATCTTCAGGAAAACTGTGGGTAAATTCAATGAAGAATGAGGGGAAAAAAAGCCGCGACGATTATATGATGTTAGAGAGCTAGCAGACAACACAATCGCTTACACCACCGTTCATTATTTTGTGTTAGCATAAGCGATGCTTCGATTTTTTTATTTGATATTTTGAGTTTGAAACAGAAGCAAATATAAATTGTATATAAAAATCAGAGGAAGTAATACTTTTTAAACATAATCCTAGCAACTGAGTGAAGACAAATAGATTTGCGCACTTTTGGTGATCTATTTTTTTCAAGAACAAACTGTTTGTTATCATTTTTTTTTTTGGCCATAAGTCTGTTAGCATTTTTTTGCGAGTGATATATATATGGTAATTCATGTCTTGATCGGCTGACACATGTGCACATATGACAGCCAAATATCCTGACACGCAGGCATCCACGGCTTACAAAGCACCGGAGTACACCTTCCGCAAAAAGATTGCAATCACTTACGTGTATACTAATACCTGACAAGTGGCAGCTGGGCAGGTAATTCGTACATACAGACTCATACAAAACGGAAAACTGCCAGCACACTAGTCGGAAAGAAACATTAGTTATTCGCAAAAAAGAAAGAAAGACACATTAGTCTACTCTGCAGTAATAAACATAAACCTCGTTTTCCTGGAACGAAACCAAAACATTGACTCCTGTTACGAAAAATAAAAATAATAAAGAAGTGGTCAAAGGAAATCAGGTCAGCTGCAGTCGCTTCTGACGTATGGAGGGACTAGAGGAATGATGTTTATGGGAGAAAGTAGCTCGGACATACGCCCTAAGCACAAAAAAATATTGTGGAACGAGAATTGACAACAACAAACTTTTTTTTTAAAAAAATACCTCTCCTTGGGTACAAATATTGAAATAAAAAGGTATATGTTGAGTATGTAACTTGCCTGAAATTACACAACCATAATGCAAAATTTAAAAAAAGTGCAATATTGGAATATCCATAATTAAAGTCCATGTAGTTTGGTGAATTTAGCAAAAATGAATGATTCAGGCCACAAATAACAGCCAAGCTAAGGTTGTTCCACCCACTGAAGAATTCAGACAAATTAAATGCTTCCGGTACTGCTGAAGTCGGCATTGTATGGAAAGTTTGAACTTCAAGAATTGTCAGTGTATATCCCTATCAGTTATAAAAACTCTAAATATTTTATACATACAACGGATGAAAAAAAAAGTCTCAAGCAAGCAACGTCCCTGTCCATTTAGTTGAATATAAGTCTGGTAAGCAAGCAAGGAAGCTGACACCGTCCACCCCCAAGTCACATTCCATAGTTCTGATTTTCATGTAGCCATTTTCTTCTTTCTCATCGAATGATCAGCTAGCAACTAAACAAAACTGATTTTTATGCTCTATAGACTTGACACTCTTAAGGTTTGACGAAATTGGAAAATTCAAGGAAAGGTCTAAGTTACATACCATATTGACTGCTACACCGTGTGATTTACTGGTCTAAGAAGAAAACTACAATTATTATATATAGAGTTATAGACCAATATGAACCGCCAGCAGGTACATCATAAATATGAGAATCTTTCATGAATTAGATGTGAATCATGAAGGAAAATATTACTATGAATCTTCTTCCGTTCCATTTTCAGACTACATAGCATATACCAAACTATTCACTTCCTGTCAGTTCCATGTCTCAGATGTAACTGAATTTAAAAAATGCACCGGAAGCAATTCACGTACACTATTGCTGTGCACCTGCATCATCTACCAAACATTGAGAATTTACCATTCAAATGCTACTAACCAACAATATTGTCTACTATATAAAAACAATTTACCGCATGCATGTAAGCCATCATTTTTAACAGATGAATGTGGTTAAGCTTGGTCATCAACGGTCCACACTGAAGTCTTCTTTCTTCGTGATTAGTTATATATAAGTTCTTGTACCATTTGATGCATGTCCAGACATTAACAAATGCATCTATACTATCTGTGCCATGTCCATTGTCAAAAACAATATTTCAAGTGTTAGTTTGACCGAAATGGATTATCAGAGTTCCTTCAACAAGAAGATAACCAACAAGTTCAAGAGTTTGTTGGCTTCATTTACAGGTAAGATGGACGAAAATGCTGGGTTATCTCCTGCATTGATTGGTTGTCAAATATTTGAGAAAACTGTTACAAGTAAATCCAAGTTTATCTTTCAACGTATCTCCTTGTATCAGTGGACAAATCACAGAAAACGCACAGCACGTCATAACGGCTAGTACCTATTGACAGCCACGTCGTTCCTAAATTCTTCGCTCCCTCTTTGAACAGGAGTTAATTATACCATACGTGCCTGTCAACACGAGAGTCAAACGATCCCATACTAGTTTTATAGGAAGGACTGAGGCAAATGCGAGGTATAAACAACCTTGAACCGATCATGTTGTCATTAATTGTGGAACCTATACATACGGGCGTCAATGGTTACAAAAATACAACAGGGGCCTCAATGTCTATGATCATTTGAACACAGTTCACGACTAGCGGGGTCCTTTGTAGACTAATTTTGTCATTCCTCCGAATACTATTTTCTGACCAAAGAACTGGTACTCACTCCACACCATGCATGTGACATACTGACGTCGGGGTAAAAAAAAAAAAGAAAATTTCATGGTAATGCCCAGAAGAAGAACGCGTTAAGATCTTAGCTTCCGGAATAAGCAACAAGATTTTATCTGATCCAGTACGTCTGCATGCTACAGTATCAAGAGGTACAGTATGTATGTACTCATCGAAATATATATAAAAAAATTGTAACAGATCAATCATATGCATTTTCCAGGATATATCCGTCCTTGCTTTCTATATAAGGCGCGTTCAAGCACCTTTTAGCAGTGCCAGAAACTGATCGCGAACAGATTGTTCAGCTAGCTTCAGGATAGAGCATTTCAGCATTGCAGGACATGGCGGGAGCCTCGACTAACACCTCAAAAGGTGGGCCTCCATAAAAAATATTGCCTTGGTATATAATGCTTGAAATTATTACTATATTGTCTAACATGCTGGAAATGCAGGGTTATCTACCGAGGTGTATTGGGGATCTGGAGAATCACGAGAACGTCCTGAGTACACAGCTCCTCAGCAGCCTCATGGACAACAGGCAACAGCATCCTCCTCTGGTTAGTACCTTGTGCGTCTACGTACCGGATCAGATAAATACCTTCAACCTTAATACGAGCTCGATCAGAAGTGCACGTGGTGCATGCTTTGCTAATTAATTAACGTGCATGGATGCCGTTGCGTTTCCATTTCTTTTGCCCGTCTTTTTCCCACTTCCCCTTTTTTGTGTTAGTATGTTGATTCTATAAGAGCTTTTCGTCCTCTCCTTTTTGAAAGTGTCGAAAAAGTTGATTACATTCGAAAAGGAAAAGGCCTGAATAAGAAAGTTGAAAGCCTGCGTCGCTTGAGCCAAAAACTTCCCCATCTGTCCTTATCTTACAGTAGTGGCGTGATAGATTGGGATGTCTCTAGAGTCGGATAGTTAATTGCGCTAAATTTTGTTTCGTTTTGTCTTGACTTGTGCCTGCATGCAGCTCGAGCGTATGGGTTGGTGACTCCTGCGCCGCCGATCAACGGGGATGCGCAGGCACCGAACATGTACCACCAGACGCCCTACAGACATGTTCAAGCATCCCAGAGTGCAAGCAACAACAGAAATGTTAAAGGTATATACTAGGGCTGTCATATACTAATTATATTTTTCTAAATAAATTCCTTTTCCAAACTGTCAAGTATTAGTAAGAAAAAATAATGGGGATACACAATTATCTCTACTGTCTGCGGGACTGTCGTATCAGATACTGAGATTCCTTCATTTTGTTTTTTCAGCTATTGGTCTGTCGTCTTACATGTGAGAGATCTATAAGAAGCACCATGCATGAGGAGCTCAACATATATCACTACACGTACGTGTGATTGTAAAAATATATGATGTCATAGTCAGTACTAACAAGGCAGGAAAAAAATTGATGCATTGTTTTATGTACAGTCATAACTTATTTTTTTCTATTTTAATTTGTAAGATAGGTTTGATGCATTGGTTGTATGTACAGTCATATCTGTAAGACAATGTATATCCTCATATATACGTTCATATGGGTTGAAACAAAAGATATTTTTTCCAACATTTTTTACGGTTCACTCTTCGGTATCAGCTTGTACGTATGCTGTCAATGACTGAAAGCTTTCGTATACCGTACCTGATCCGTCGTATGCCAGCAAAACACGCTTCCGCCTTTAAAATAACTTATTTGATCAGAACTCACTGGAACTATGTTTTGCAAGAGTACAAAATATTGACTTGACCAGAGTGCAGGCATTACTTGACCAGACGAACAGGAATCCTGTTTTTGCCAACAGCTTGATATCTATGATCAACTAATTCGATTGATGAGGGCACCAAGTCAGTCAAATAATACAACTTCCTCATCACTTCGATGCCTGACTGTTTAATGCAGAAACATATATATCGATCAATCTGTCATTCGAGTATATGTTGCAGATAGGATTCGAGGTAGAACATTTCAGTCTTGCATTGAACCAATTAAATTGCGTTCATGAGAAGCTACTCCTCCTAATGTGTTTTTTTCCTCATGTTGTTAGGACACCTTGATTAGTATACTAATTTATAACAAAGTGTCCAAACGACATAAAAGAAATCCGAACGTAGTACGTATGAAGTCTCTGACTTATTTGGAGGCAGCCTCTTCATAATTTGGCTCAAAAAACCTAAAACCTCTTAGTCCAACAATGCTTTTCCTTAATTATACGTACAGTGAGTCTATGTACTCCAGTAGCAAGCATTCAAAGGCGCACAGGTCAGTACACAGGTCCTTACCACTCAGTTGGCTAACTTGATATCAACATCTCACACTTCAGTTCATAAAGTTAGAAAGCGAATAATATCATTATCTAAAAAAGAAAGCGAATAATATATATGCAAATTTCCATGCATGCATGCCTTTCTCACGAAGAGCATCCCTTTTGGTTAAAGAAGTACAGCCTCGCGCGCTTTCCATCGCCACTCAAGCTCTGGTTGACTAGTTAAAAAATACATTTCACAACTTGTCAACTTTATGAACCCTCCGACATGTTTGGACTACCTAACTTTATACGTTATGGCGAAACACTTCAGTAGTTTTCCTCTCTCTTCAAATCCAACCTTTTTTGAATTTAAAGGTACGTATATATTACTACATTTCTTCCATGGTTTATTTGAAATTTTTTAGATAGATTGGTATATTGACTATCCAGCACTGAAGATAAACTGGCATTTTGATTCTATCCAACATGGGCACGGTCTCATATGGGCACTTTTTTACCATCTATTACATATTATTACCTCATGATGTTTATGCAGTTTCTCCCCTCCCCCTATAATAGGCGCCCAACATGTACAATGGAGATGCTTATAGAGGTGCTTAAGACAAAAAACTGGTTTTTTGTTGGCACTAGGTGCTTATATATGGGAAAAGAAGCCAAAGTTGGCACCTGGTGCTTAAAGAACTTTTTTACAGGTGCTTAGTGATTTTTTGCTCTATGAACTTGTTTCTAAGCACCATGCATCGTACATATCGAAGTCTTTGGCTCTGCCCCTGGTTAAACCAACCGTTTGTGACCCGCTAAATCTATATTAGGTGGGTTTCCTATTAATGTCGTTAATATGTTCTACAATTTGATCATGTCGTCCTCAAAGAGTGGATAATATATGCAGCAGTCTACGAGTAAATGCTTGTGCAATTACAAGAAGAAACATGTTATGTAGCCTCAAAGATTTCATGGTGTTTGATTGTTTATTCTGTCTTGGTGGCTCTCTTCCACAAGCATAATTTTTTATTTATTTGGACGATGGGTTTTTGGCCAGTCAGAGTGGCCTCTCCATCTCTCGCTGCAGCTGTTGTCAGTTGTCAACAATACCCCAGGCGGGGAACGGTTCCTGTAGACATTGAGTGGCTACAATTTAAGTTTGCAACTTCCTACAATGACGCACACACACGCGGGGAAATTCAGGGAGACGCGTGAACCTGTAGCGAGCGTAGCTTCAGTAAGACGCATGTAATCATGTATATACGTACTTGTTAATACGTATGCCCAGGCCAAGCAGCAGCCGGACAAGAGTACGTCGATAGTCGACAACATATGCATGACGAATCGACAAAGAAATTGCCGAGACAAGAAGTCAACAAGTAACATTCGTTTACAGCTGCTCCTGTCTTGAAGGCCTACAAAATCTTTGACGACACCTGTCATAAGAAATGAAAATCAGTGGAGTTGACTCTGATCGATCGATTACATCATCAACTTTATTTTGACTAGAAAACGTATTCTACACGGCATAGTCGCATAGAAAACGCATCAACGCGTCGATCACTTGATTTTTTTGGCCAAATAGAAAGAATCAACAACAGGAATGTGTGTGGTCGCAGTTACGCAGGCATGGCGCAAGGAGGGGCGGCGCGGGGAGAGGTGGCGTGAGGAGGGGGCGGCGCGAGAGGAGGCGCGAGATGAAGGGTGCGCTGTCGGGGAGATAGAAGAAGAGAGGGAAAAAAAAGAGAAAAGAAAAAGAAAATAGTGTGGCACCTGACATGTGGGACAAAACCGCTCTGAAAACCACCGAGGGAGGTAAACTAAAGTGAGACAAGGAGTCGGGCTACCCGGTTTTGTAGTTGGGGGGTGAAAATTCCGTTAGCCTCAATAGTTGAGGAAGGCAAATATGACTTTTCTCATTTAAAAACGGAGGGAGTATCCTCCATTGGTTACACAAAATAATATGATGCATACATAACCATAGTTTATTTATGCGCACAATATGATGTAATTATCTTGAGATAAGAATATATAGCAACTTTTACAAACTAAATAAGTTATGTTCCACACGGCAAGAAAATTTTCCCACATTTACTCCTTGATTGAACCACTTAGACTAATGTACGCGGGTTCAACCTCCATTACGTACTCAGCGGGTTCAGCATGCATTACTTAGAAAGTTCATTATTCATGTTTACACATTGAGGTGTTCAAACTAGCAAGGCCGATGCCAATCAGATCACAAACAGAAGATTATGACATAGGCAAGTGCACATATAAATACAAACATTGGAATATTACATAATTAAGGTACACTTAAATGCTTCGTGGAAATCATGATTCATAAATCCAGTGAAATTTCCATGATTCTACCATTTGTAGACTATAAATACAGGCACATATAAAGATGCATTTAGTACAACCTCTTAAGCCAAACACGCACGAGACAAACACGAGAGCAAAAATATCAGACATCAACTTGAACAATGCCTAAGACCACGAAGACCACTTCTGCTTCTAAGGGTAAGCCTCTATCAAACTACTATCCCCATGGGTCCGGGTGACGTGATACCGTCTTGCCTCACATATGCTGGAAATGCAGGGTCATCTACTCCTGTTCCAAGCTTGAAACAGGTGGCCCCTTCTTCGCAGTATCCAGCTTCTCAGGCTCGTGAACAGAACATACAGAAGACATACTCTGGAGGTCAGTATCTCAGGCACAAGCCTGGATAAATCTTTTCAAGTCATTAAAATTTTGCGTTGCGATGAGAAATTCAGGTGGGGAGTTCCGATCTCCTACCTTAGATTCCTCAAAAACAAAAAGCTGTGTTTTCATGGAAGAGTTAAGTTTCTATTGCAGCTAGAGCTCAATCAACAAGCATGCAAGTACGTGCATGCATGGACGACCGTCGCGTTTCCATTTCTTTTGCATCTTTCTTCGTGTCGCTTTCCTTTTGTGTGTGTCTGGACTCTGGAGATCCTCCGGTAGCACCTTTTTGTTTGGCTTTTTTTCCCGGTTTTTGAAAGTAGAAGAAAAGCTATTCTTTCTCGCATCCACGGATGTCCTTGACGACACATGAATCAAGCTCAATGCATAACCGACTTTATTTGGGTGCTGAGAATTTTCCGACGGAGATTAAGAATCCAATTTTGGTTACACTCAATTCCGCTGCGATTTTCTTGGCGCCAACTGGTTCCTACTCGAAGGAGGACGTAGCGCCTTCTGTAGATAACCTTCTCTGGCCCTGACGGTGAAGGGGTAGGCGAGATGTATGCCTATGTCTGGGACACCGAACTTCGGTAGCCCAGGCCACAATGTAACACCCCAAAATTTGGAAACAAATAAAAAGGAATAAAAATCACTCCAAATTTAAATTTTTGTCCAATCTTACCTTACCATGAATTTTCCAAAATAAAATTCACTAAAATATTCAAACTTAGTTTGAATATGGAATTTTGGAAATATAAAACTCATGCTCAAGTGTTTGTTCTCATTTGAAAAATCTACTAAAAATTTGACCCTTTTGAATTTCCAACAAATTAAACAAAGTAGAATACTTTTGGAATCAATTTTCAAAGTTTGGAATTTAAAGCTGCACCAAAATTCACCATATGCATTTCAGAGTTTATTGTTTTTACTATGAATGCTTTTGGTTTTGTTTCCTCCTTTGTCAAATTTGAAATCCATTCAAATTTGATCAAACTCAAATCCCAGTAAAAAGAAAACCATTTTCTTTCCTGTTGGGCCGCCCTTTCTCCTTTTCTCCTTTCCCGGCCCAGCCTTCCTCTCCTCTCTTCCTTTTTCCCCTTTTCTTTTCTTCACTCCCGCGCAGCCCATCCGGCCCAGCCTCTCAGCCCAGCGGCGCAGCCCAGCTTGCCTGGCCCAACTCCCTCTCCTTCTCTCACTGACGTGTGGACCCCACCGTCGTCCTCTTCCTCCTCCGTCCCGTCGCATCAACGCCACCGCCGCCCATACCACCGCGCCGCCGCCCTACTGTGCCGCACCGCCTCTCGCTTCCGTGACGCGCCCGCCAAGTCTGGCAACTCCCACCGCCATCGCCGCCTATAAACGGAGCCGCCTCCTCCTCTCTTTCTCCTCCCGAGCTCATTCTTCTCCCCATCTCCTCTCTCTCTCTCTCCGGCGCCCTCCTCGGCCGCCGCGGAAGCACGCCTCGTTTCTCTTTCCTCTGCCCCGAGCAGCACCGAGCCGTGCTCTCCATCGGCGTGCCCTCCCTGTTCGCAGCCGAGCTCTGTGCGGAGAGATCGACGGCGAGTTTGACTCGCGCCGTCCCCTTCCCCGGCTTTGGCCATCTTCCGGCCTCCTCCGCCCCGGTCGAGCCCCGGGTGAGAACCCCGTGCCCCTCTCTCTCACGCGCCTCCTCTTCCCTTTCTCCCTTCCCCTGCGCACGAGCCCCGCGACGAGCGCCCCTGCCCGCCGCCGTGCGATCTCGTCGCCGGCCTCCTTCCCGGCCGCTTCCGGCCAAGCCGAGGCACGCGCTAGCCTCGCCTCTCTCCTGCGCTTGTGCACGACCGCATACACAACCCCGCGTACACCCCCTCGCCTTTTTTCCCTTGCTCACCGGAGCGCCGCCCGCCTCCGGCGAGCTCGCGTCGCCGCTCCAGTCGCCCCCGTCGTCAGCGTGTAGCACCATCTGCTCCGCCATCGCACGTAGTCACCCCGCGGCAAAACCTCGTCGAGATTCCGCCGCCGTAGCCGCCGGCGGCGAGCTTCCCGGCGAGCCGCCGCCGCGCGCCGCCCTCTGCCGCCGCGTCTGACCCGGCCGCGCCGCCATCCGACGTGGCGCGCCACGCCAGCAAGTGGGTCCCGCTTGACCCGGTCCTCTTGCACAGTCAGCAGCCCCACTTCCCCCCACACTTCCGTAAACTCGGTCCACGTAGACCATAGACCCAAGAGCCCCTCGGTCCATGGTGGTCTCTGTCCACCGATCTTTTCCTATACGAAAATAATTCCGGAATATCCAGAAAATCCCCAGGCCCCGTCTTTTTACAGATAAGCCCCTGACCTTTTCAGTAATTCTATTTTGGCCCTATCTTTTTACAGAAAAGTCCCTATACTTTTCTGTATTCACACTTTGACCCCTGTCTTTTGCACTGAGGCCCCTAAACTTTTCCAAAATTACAAATAGGTCCCCGACATCTTTCTGTAATTACGAAAAAGTCCCCAGAACCTTTCTACTCTTGCAAATAAACCCTCAGATGATCTGGCAGCCTCTCTTTCTCTCAGGAAAATGCTAAATGCACCCGGCTAGTGTACACGTATTTCTTTGCGAGCACATTTCTGATGTCAGAAAAATCCCACAAAATTCCTAAAAATATGTTGAGCCATTCTAAACATCTTCCAACCATTGTCCATCTCAAAATAATTAGGATTATATCAATGCTTAATTTATTAAGCTTAATCCTAATTAATCCTTTTCTCGGCAAACTTCCAAAATTCATATCTTTTCCGTTCGAACTCCGATTTTGGCGATTCTTCCGCCAAAATTCATCTAAAATCATCCTCGATTCAATACCACCAGATCTACAAACCACCCATATCCAAAGTTCCTCTCTCATCCAATAAATCTCCATATCGACCAACCATACGACATCGATATCGCATATCACCAATGCCCTTTTCATCTCGTAGCATAAAACCTACCCTAATCTTGTCACCAATCTCTACCAATCCGACTTATTCTATCACTTGTCTTTCATTTGGAATTTACTGGAATTTCGTGTTAGTTCCTATTTATTTGGTCGTGGCTTTCCGTTTGAGCCAATGCATTCATGTCACGCATGCTCACGTACACGTACCACCGTCATGTGCTTAGCGCATGACAAATAATTAATAGCGTAGTCTTAGTAACTAATGCAGTAGGTAAAATACTAGTTAATCACCATTAGGTAATATCTTAACCTATAGGTAAATAAATGACACACTTTACACTTCGTACGCTTATTGCATTAACCTTTATATAGGTGACAACCTATATAATGCCTTAGTGCCGCAAGTGTACAAAGAACACGTACACACGTCATATTCACCCTCACATGCAAACATGATTTTCTCATGGCTTAGCATCCCTCATCCACATTAAAGCCCTAGTGCTCAATGCATACCTAATAGCCTTTTAAGATGATAAAACCTCTCTTAAAATAAAACTTACCGCACCATACATGATTTGTGTCTCCGATTCTTCATTGGTGTTCTATTGGTTCTTTTTGGAGTTAATTGGATCTTTTTGGCTCTTTTGGTCTTTATTTTCTTTTGCGGTAGTTTGTTTACGTGGTGTGTTTTTATGCGCTAGCTTTCGCAAGTTTCGAGAACAAGCTGAAGAATCCAAGCTTAAATACAAGTCAGAGGAACTGAGCTTTGAGGAAAGGACTTGAAGATATCAACCTCAACTGAAGAATCTGAAGAGCAAGGACTTGAAGATTAAGGATATTGTTTTGCAGGCAAGCTCTACTTCTCCTTGATCATGATTGAACCCACTGATTTTGCAAATGCACCTATAGAGCTTATTCTCGTATTATGCATTGCTTGTTATTTTACTGCTTGTGTAGCTATGGTCCTACTTGCTTACCGGTATTGATGCCTTTAGGCATTAATATACGGATCCTTGTTTACCCTTGATTACCCATCACCTTGATAAACCTAGGATGGTTCCATCATTTCCATGATGGCACAGTTACCTTGCTACTAGAATGCTTAGGACCCCCGCAATGTTTCTACATTGCCACACCTTACTCATATACTTGCTTTTCAAATGGGTTAAATGAGTTTGGTGGTGTGTGTGATACTTGGGTTTGGGAGTAGCACAACTGTGTTAGGTGATGAAGATGATGGGATGGGTTGGACTGCGGGCAAGGCCACTAGTGTGGTGATGGTGGTGTGATAGACCCCCAGTGTGGGATTTGGTGCTTGCCCGGCCATATAAGGACCGGTTCTCTCGCTCGTAAGCATAACGATTTCCGTACAACCACGGAACCCGAAAGGGACTTACCCTACCTTCTTCGTACTCTTACACTTTCCATCGGAGGCCAGTAGAGGCAACGGAAGCTCAGGAAAAGACCCGGGAAACGTACCCGTGGTCCGGTTGCGGAATCCGCTATCAGTTACGGAAATCCCGGTATCAGTTACGGGAATACCGCCTGTCCTGGTATTTGTTACAGGATCCTGCAACTCATTGCAGGAGCGCGATGTACCTGTAACAGGTGCGTTGTGCCGTAGTGTGACTTTTCAAGTCACAGGCCCCTGAGTGTGATTCCGTGGTGGATTTGTGAGACTACTCGGAGAAGATGGAATAAGCGTTACGTACCCCCTTGCAAAGGGTGCGTGACTCGTGGGGAAAGCTGTACAACCTCTGCAGAGGATAACAATTCATCCGGATGGACGTGGTCACGGCATATGACCCGTTATGGTTTTGCGCTCTTGAGATTAGCCACCTCTTTTCTCTCCTTGGCGTGTGAGTGGGTTGTAGTCAGCCCGTGTTTTGGAAGTGTTGGCATGGTTGCCGGGTCGGTATGGCCCTTGAGGTCAGAAGGCCCAACTAAAACTTTGGGAACTGGCGGGAAGGCTTCATACTCCCCCAGGGCCAACCAACTAAAATACTGACAAACAATTCCCTGTTTTATCTATAACTCCTTCACTGCTTTAGTGAACCCTGCATAAAGCTTGCTTTCAGCAAAAAGAACCCTACAACCTTCTCCTTGCTAAGACTAAACATGCATATACTTATACCCTTGTGTAGTGTAGGGCTTGCTGAGTACCTTATGTACTCACGAGTTTGCAATTGTTGGTTTAGTGGGAGATGACCTCGTAGAAGGCGACGACGTTTGGGTTTTCGGTTCTGCTTCTCAAGTCTGCTTGTGGCTTGGGCCAAGGTTTCCGCTGTCTGCTTCGCCTAGTTGGACGGATGGACTTGGATGGTTTTGAATCCTTGTCTTACCATCACTAGGATTTAATATCAGGTATCCTTCCTAATCGAAGTATGCTTTTGTATATCACTTCTGTGTTCTTGTGCGTATCAGCTACTGATCCAGGGACTGATACATGATGCACAACATACTCTCTTTTAGTAGGGTATGACACACAACCACAACACTGAAAGCTGAGACTCGCCGTCATCTGTTACAAAACCCAGGCCTTAGATCCATGTCTTGGAGCTGAAAGAGCAGGGAACTGCGGGCTTGAAATTTGGTAGGAGAGAGTTGAGGGAGAATTGATAGCAAGAAGATAGTCCAACGGTAGAGATGATTATATGAGCTGAAGTTAAACTTAAATAAGAATTTGAAATGTACACCAACGCCTTCTGTATGTTGACACGTTTCCTTACAAGCGTCACATGCTTCGGTTGACATGACCAATGGAATTTGGTGCATGCTCGCAGATTATAAAGCTAAAGGGTTGGTGAATCAAGTACCTGCCACGGGGACTGGAGGGCATTCATCGAACAACCACAAGCAGACGTACAAACCTCCTCCGAAAACAAACCAAAAGACCGCGACAAGTACGCCAATCTACTACATGAATCCATATATATACTCACTTGAATTCCGTATACTCATCTTCATGTACTTGTTGGATTTGAATGGTGACTTATGTACATCAATTTTTTTTTAATTTCATCATCAGGTAAGGGCACAAGTTATGGATGGTGACAGCTCCTGAAATGCATGGAAAATACGGAGAAGGATATTCATGACGCATCTGTCAACTACTACCTACGTGTGCAGTGGCACTCTAGAAATATAAATATTTTTGTGGAAATGTAAATATACATATAGTGATCAGTCATAGTCGCAATGTAGAATCACTATGATACCCTTAATTAAATTTACTGGATTGATGGATCAGTAAAATATACAGGTGTGTATAGAAAATTTGTAGAAGATTATGTACAGCCAATTGAAATAAAAATATAGCTATGTATTGAAACTTGAAATAAATGTTGAACTCATTGCGATTTTGTTTGGGAAAATTAATTGCGTTCTACCATCAAGTTGATGACCAATTGTGATTCTAACCCCAAATATGCGCAATTGGTCCTTAAACCGATGGTAGAAATGCAATTGCCCCTTTTTTATTTGTCCATAATATAAGTCATACTATATATATCCGAAGGATTGAAGAAAGAATAATATATTCCCAACAGTCATGCTCCTGTTATACATCCCGCCCCTATGAACTACAAGTGACTTGATTATTTTCTAGTATATTCCCAACAGTCTTGCAAGAGTTCTTAAACACGCTTCAGGCCGGTTCAGACGACGACTATGTGTCAAACACATATAGAGGGGAAATTCCTCCACGTAGACTCACATGCAAATTTCAGTATAATGTCCTGCCAATTTGTCGTAGTTAAGGTTGGCCCGCTCTTCTACCTTCTGCAAGAGGATGCCAACAAAAATTCCATGGAACAGTATACGGACGAATGGCGCGCTTTATTGCTAGCTATACAAGGACCAGCTTGTGTTTTGTAGGGCTCGTGGACGCATGCGACGGGGCTCCACTTCGAGGGGGAAATGGTCACCACCGGGCCTCTGCATCGGTGCGGTGAACTTCTCGTCAACGACCAAGCAGCCGGGCAGCTCGCCGGATATCGCAGCTCCGGCAGTTAGCAACGTGACAGCGGCGGATAGCGGATGCGAATTACATGAGACCCGGACTCATGCACGTGAGATTGAGATCCTATTCACAACATGACACATGGGATAAGTTATCGAAAGAACGAATGAGAAAATCATGAATAAAAAACAAGAAAAAAATTAAATACTTGATTCATGTTGGGAAATGTGGTCTAAATCTCGCATGTGAGACCCGATTTCATATAATTCTTTTCCGCGGATGGAAGGAGCCGCAGGTTGCCCATGACGTGGTTGGCGGCGTGTGGTCGCAGCGTTTGGGGGAAAAAGGAATCACCACGGATTAGAATTTTACCTGCTAATGCTAATGCTAAAATAAGCAAAGTAGTGCTAAAATAAGCATATAAGTAGTGCTAAAATTGTTTCTTAAGCACTCTATAAGCATCTCTATTGTACATGCTCTTAGTGAAATATTATCACCACGGATTATATTAATTCATCAGGTTTCATAGAGCAGCAAAGGCTGTAGTAGTGATGTATAAAACAGTACTTTTATGCAATCAAGGTTGGCTCTATACTCCCTCAATCTCTTGGAATTAAGGGTTTTCGGGTCTGGTCAAAGTTAACCATTGTAAATTTTGACTAGAAATACTAAAAGATTTCAAAGATTGATAAAGTAGAAATGATACCGCTGGATTCACTGCAAAACCTACTATCATACTATATAGCCCTTTTAATTAGTTAATGATTTAGTTTAGTAGATATTAATGATCAATGGTGATCATTAATATATACTCCATTATGCAACAGTTGTAAGGAGGGAAATAAATAGTTGCTTTAACGCACTGGAAGTTTGCCAAAAATTATGTATGGATGCTCTTCATGGCCAGCCCAAGCCGAGCTTCCGCATCAAACACATTTCTCAGCACAAAATTTGCTTCCTAGTATCGCGTTGCAACATGCGGAAAAGGGGCGAAACGTTTGCCGGTCCTGCGCCTGCGTTATCAGCGAATTGCCGCCGGCACGCTCCTCGACCACCTATAAATATTGGCATTGGTAGTCAGTCCATCACAACCTAAGCCTCCATACCTTCTCCTTTTTGCACAGATCGATCAGTAGAGCGCGCCATGGGCAAGCTCTTATCTGCCACTCTGTGTGGCGTCCTTGTCGTCGTCGTGCTGTGCTTGGCCTCCAGCACGGCGCAAGCTCAAGTTCTTTTCCAGGTAAAATGGTATAGTTATTTTCCGGCCGCCAGCGTCATTCTCACGCCGTAGCGCCAAATTCTTGCATTCCAGTACTAACTCGTGTTTTTTTGCTTGGTTATTACGACGTTCTTGGATCAGGGCTTTAACTGGGAGTCGTGGAAGAGGCAAGGCGGGTGGTACAACTCCCTGATGTCGCAGGTGGACGACATCGCCCGCACCGGCGCCACCCACGTCTGGCTCCCGCCGCCGTCGCACTCGGTGTCGGAGCAGGGCTACCTGCCGAGCCGGCTCTACGACCTGGGCGCCTCCAGGTACGGCACGGAGGTGGAGCTCCGGTCGCTGATCCGCGCCTTCCACGGCCGGAACATCCAGTGCGTCGCCGACATCGTCATCAACCACCGCTGCGCCGACCGCAAGGACGACCGCGGCATCTACTGCGTGTTCGAGGGCGGCACGGCCGACGACCGCCTCGACTGGGGCCCCGACATGATCTGCAGCGACGACACGCAGTACTCCAACGGCCGCGGCCACCGGGACACCGGCGCGGGCTACGCCGCCGCGCCGGACATCGACCACCTCAACCCGCGCGTGCAGCGGGAGCTCTCCGACTGGCTCAACTGGCTCTGGACTTCGCCAGGGGCTACTCGGCGGCCGTGGCGAAGGGCTACGTCGACGCCACCGGACCGACCTTCGTGGTCGCCGAGATCTGGAGCTCGCTGGCGTACGGCGGCGACGGCAAGCCGCAGTACGACCAGCGCGCCGACCGGCAGGAGCTGGTGGACTGGGTGCAGGCCGTCGGCGGGCCCGCCATGGCGTTCGACTTCACTACCAAGGGCGTGCTCCAGGCGGCCGTGCAGGGCGAGCTGTGGAGGATGCGCGACGGCGACGGCAAGGCGTCCGGCTTGATCGGGTGGCTGCCGGAGAAGGCCGTCACGTTCGTCGACAACCACGACACCGGATCCACGCAGAACTCGTGGCCGTTCCCCTCCGACAAGGTCATGCAAGGCTACGCATACATCCTCACGCATCCAGGCATCCCCTGCATCGTAAGTACCACTACTCTATTAATTTATGGCCGAAACATTTCGCGTCAATCTAAGATATATGTTTGATAAACTAATAACATGCTTCATATATGTTTCTTCACTCAAACACGCAGTTCTACGACCATGTGTTCAACTGGAACCTGAAGCAACAGATCACCGCGCTGTCTGAAGCCCGATCGAGAAACGGGATCCACCCGGGGAGCAAGCTTGAGATCCTAGCAGCGGAGGGTGACCTCTATGTTGCCAAGATTGACGACAAGGTGATCACCAAGCTCGGGCCAAGAATGGATCTTGGCAACCGGATCCCCTCGGACTTCCGCGTCGTGGCTAGCGGGAACGACTACTGTGTATGGGAGAAGAGTGGCGGGCGCCACTACTAGCCGCTATTGGCGCAATGACTAGATAGAACGCAGGGGCATAATTAGTATTTTGTATGCAACATCTATTCGGATTTATGCCGCTCAGGATGAGTTTTAAAACCGATGGAATAAGAGAGTACTGTCAGAAATGTGCTTTTAACTTATTTTCAACCTATTGCTCGGAAAAAAAAACATATTTTCAACCTTAACTTAGTTGTCATAAGGGCCCACCCACATAAAACAAGAAATCGTTTGGAGATGGATTGCCAGAAATGCACTATATTTTGTGACTTTTGTAGGGGATGCCGGTTCGGACCCCTTTCTCTCCTTATGGCTTGGGTGTGGGAGGTTTTGCGGCGGCACAGGAAGAGCCGGCATGAGGCGCGCTCTCGGCGAGATGCCACGCCATGGAAGGGCAGCGGCGACATGGTTTGTGGATAACGACGCGCCGGGGTGAGGAAGAAGAAGAGTGAGGGCAAATTCGTCCATAAGGTTGTCTGTGGGCATAATAGTGGTGAAAGCAACATAGTCGTGGACATTTTACTAAGCCTGGTGTAGTATGGGCATTATAACTAAGCCCAAAGATGTCATAGTTAAAATAGCAAATTTCTCACATATCACGGAGATGTAGAGTCACAGATTTCCGTGGTTTACCCCTTGTACATGGTCTCGCTGCGAACCTCTCTGTACTGGATTGAATTGGACTGGTGTCAGAAATTTTTCTCTCACGAACCAGACAAACGAGAAACCAACCAAGTCGAGGTCGTCATACTTTGTATGATCAAGTCCCGTTCGGATACTAACAGCAGTGTTCTAATCGGTTTCCTAGTCGCAGTACATTGCAACAACGCTGCGATCCCTCTCGTTATATATACGCATTATATTGCAGTACGTATTAGGCACAATACGGCAGACATACTACACACGACCTGGGGCCATGGACTCGACAGCTAATCTCGATCGGATCAGCGCCCTTCCCGACACTTTGCTGCACCGCATCCTTGCCGCCGTGGGTGACGCCGTTGCCGTGTCGCGCACAGCCGTCACTACGGGAAACCGGCTATATGCCGAGAGCCAAACGCTTTGCCGAGAGCTATTTGTCGGGCTCTCGGCAAAGAGCCTCTTTGCCGAGAGCCAAGGGC
Source organism: Eragrostis nindensis (assembly GCA_012490785.1). Taxonomy (NCBI): domain Eukaryota; kingdom Viridiplantae; phylum Streptophyta; class Magnoliopsida; order Poales; family Poaceae; genus Eragrostis; species Eragrostis nindensis. The sequence continues at coordinate 158,735 of JAAXCT010001264.1, forward strand.
AACACTCTCGGCAAAAACACGGCCCTCGGCAAAAATATCCTTTGCCGAGAGCCAGCTGTCAGGGCTCTCGGCAAAAGTATCCTTTGCCGAGAGCCATACGCCAGGCTCTCGGCAAAGACTATAAAAACTCTCGGCAAAAAAAAACCCTCGGCAAACAGGATCACGTGCCACGCACATGCAGCGGCCGCGCGTAACGGAACCAAACTCCGTCAAAAGTTTGCCGAGAGTTCGTTAGGGACACTCGGCAAAGGTTGGTATTTGCCGAGTGTAGAGGCTAACACTCGGCAAATAATAGTTTTTGCCGAGAGCCTTGCCTGGACACTCGGCAAATTAAATTTTTTTTTCGTTTTTGGCCACTATTTTTTTTAACCTTCCTTGTATGTATGCAAGGTACATCATGTCAAAATTTGGTGTTTTTATCGAATCGTTGGCTATATTTAAGTAATTTATTTCATTTAAAGTATTTATTGAAGGTAAGTCAAATTTGAACTGCAAGTGATTGAATAATGAAATATAGTGACTCGGAAAATGATATTCATGTTTCTAAGTCCAATTTGAGGCCGTAACCATGAAATGGAAGGAAAATTCATGTTTCTTGTACATAAAATATTACAGCGAATATGGGGTCGAATTGTATTTTAATTTTATAAAATACAAACGAAGTGTGAAAATTATGAGACTTGCTCTGCCATCACTAAATGATACGTGGAGGTCATGGTAAATCGTAGAAAAAGTTTCGCAAAAGTTCGTACGTACATTGTTTAGAAACTGGAGCTTCCCGAAGAAGATCCATAGAGTTGTGATGTGTACGTTTTAGATGTCGAATCAATTCGACGGCGACGTTATGGTTTTGCTGTAAATCTTTTTTTGTAGGCAACAGAACATGAAACATGTATCACGACAAAGTTTTGTGAATTTTTGAATTTTTTTGTGATTTTTAAAATTTTTTTGAACTTCACTTTGAAAATATTTGCCGAGTGTGGGCCCATGGCTCTCGGCAAAAGCGTTTTTGCCGAGTGGCTTATCTTTGCCGAGAGCCCCAAATCACGGCGCTCGGCAAAATTTCGATCTAGATCTTGGGCACTCTTTTCTCTCTCTCTCTCTCTCATTCATCTTCTTCCTCGCATCGATCCCGAGCCGCCGACACCCCGCGCCGCCGCCACCCGCCCCCTCGCCGACGTCTGTGCTCCCCGGAAGACGCCGCGCCGGAGCCGCCACCCGCCACGCCGTCCTCCTTCCTCGCCGGCACCCCACGTCGCCGCCACCCGCCACGCCGCCCCGGTTCCGCATCTCCACTCCGCCCCGGCACCCGGACGCCGGCCACCCCGCCCGGGCCCTCCTCCACCCCGCCCCGGCGCTCCTCGACCCCGGCCAGGCCCCGGCGCCCCGCCCTGGGCGCACCGCCACGCCACGCGACCCGGCCCTTGGCGCCCGCCTCAACCAACGCCGGCGAGGCCGCCTCCGACGACGCGGGGCGACGCGGACGCCTCCCCCGACGGCGACGCCCGCCTCCACCCGCCCCTCCCCCGCACCAGGCCCTGCTCCCCCGGCCCGACGCCGCGGCCGACGCCGCCCCCGTCCCTGGGGCCCCGACGCCGCCGCCGTGACCCGCCGCCCCACCGCCGCGGCCCCCGACGCCCTCCACCGGCCCCCAAGGTCTCCCCGGCCGTCGACGCCCAGGAAAGGTGAGGTTCTTCTCTCTTTTTTTTTCTTTTTTGTTTGTTTTTGTCAATAATGAAATATGAAATAGATTGCATTTCTGTTTTTGTTAATATTTAAAATGGATAGCTTGTATGTTGTGACATATTTACGAATGAGGAATAGGATGGAAACGAGGAATTCGAAAATAGAATTTCTTGGAAACGAGGTATTTGATCGGTCATTGCTACATATTTGTGAAATGAGGAATTGGTTGGAATTATTTGATTGGTCAGATTGAAATTGGACCAAGTGATTTGGTTGTTTGAATTGGAGCAAGTGGTTACAATTGGATGTGGTTGTCGGCCATCGTGCCGTTGTTTTCTTGCAGGTTTTGGGAACCTCTCCGTACAGGGGAGGTGCTGTCAAAATTTTGAATTGACGGTTTTATGTTCCATTCTTTGCAGGAGAGGAGAGGCTTTTCCACCGTCAGGTGTCGGAGCTTTGCAGGAAAGCAAGGTGAGACATAAAAGACCCCTCTTTTCCATATATTCATGTTTGTAGGTAACGCGTAACCTATGCGTCTCCCGTTCGAAACAGATACAGTTGGAGATATGCAGATCTTTGCATATCTATGACCGTATCTGTTTCGAATTGTCCACGTTTTTTGGACAGCCCGAGGATGCGTAGATGGAGTTAGTTTCCATGGTCTATTCCGGTTTGAGACAGAGTTTCGGCACCATCTCCCTGTTGTTCTCCGGATACACAATCTCCCTCCCCGGACGTGTATTTGGAGAACAGCGGGGAGGTGCTGCCGAAATTCTGTCTCGGACCGGAGTAGACTTTGGAAACTAACCCCATCTACGCATCGTCGGGTGGGATTAGGACCTATCTTCACCTAGTAGACATTGTAAACATCGCGTAGATGGCAATGAATTTTATATTGCTCGCTTATATGTTAGAGGATGGATGACCGTGAGTGGATGTACACGGGCCGCCCAAGTCAGGGTTGTGAAACAAGTGAATGGATTGACAAGGCCGGTGCTTTCTTGGAACAAGCATTTGGCAATGTTAAAGAAGGTGGTGTCACTTGGTGTCCCTGCAGCCGTTGTAACAACACAAGAAAACAAACAAAGTTTGAGATGAGTAAGCATCTTGCTAAGAATGGATTTACGGCAGACTATACCCGATGGATCTACCATGGTGAAGCCGATCGTATGAGACAGGAGGTCGTGAGACAACGAGTCGATGACTTTGATGATGATGCCGGGGTAGGAGACATGTTACATGACTATCATGAAGCACAGTTCCATGAACAACCAAGGGAGGAGGAGCCAGAGGAGACCGCAAAGGCGTATTATCACATGTTGTCTGCGGCACAACAACCTCTTCACGGGCATACCAGGCTCAGCTAGATGCCATTGCACGCCTAATGGCCGTAAAGTCCCAGTTTAGCTTCAGTCGGAATGCCTTCGATGTTATGTTGACAGTTATTGCCAGCCTGCTTCCGGAAGGGAACATTCTGCCAAAGAGCATGTATGAGGCACAAAAACTCCTTAGTGCACTTAAGATGCCGTATGAGCAGATCCATGCGTGTCCAAAAGGATGCGTCTTATTCGGGAAAGAGCATGCGGAAGCAAAATACTGTCCAAAGTGTGGATCCTCTAGATTCATGGAGGTAGACGCTGGTGAAGGACAAAAGAGGCAGCTCACGATCCCCGTGAAGATCCTAAGGTACCTTCCATTCTTACCGAGGATCCAACGGCTTTACATGACCGAGGAATCCGCGAAACAGATGACATGGCACAAACACGGAACGTGATACAGGCCCACTAAGCTTGTGCATCCATCCGATGGTGAAGCATGGAAACGTTTTGATGGGATTCATCGTGACAAAGCTATGGAGGCTCGTAATGTACGTGTGGCACTGGCGACAGATGGGTTCAATCCTTACGGAATGGGGTCTGCCCCGTACAGTTGTTGGCCCGTGTTCGTTATACCCCTCAATCTCCCCCCCCCCCCCCCCCCCGGCGTCGTCTTTCAACGACAGAACATTTTCTTGTCAATGATAATTCCGAAAATCCGGGGAATAATATGTGTGTTTACATGGAGCCTCTGGTTGATGATTTGATCCGTGCTTGGGAGGAAGGGGTATGGACATACGATCGAGCTTCAAAGACAAACTTCAGAATGTATGTTTGGTACTTCTACTCTCTCCATGACCTCCCGGCGTATGGTTGTTTCTGCGGCTGGGGCGTTCACTCGAAGTTTCCATGCCCAGTATGCAAGCATCTTGTTAGGTTCATTTGGTTGAAGAAGGGTGGCAAGTTTTCTTCGTTCGACCAACACCGACAATTTCTCCCTCTTGACCATCCATTTAGAAGAGACAAAAAGCAAAAGGTGTGGCAGTTCACGACCCGCCACCGCAATTCATGAAAGGTCCGCAGGTGCGTGCTATGTTAGATGCTCTCGAGGTCGATGAACAAGAAGGTGGTTTTGTGGGATATGGTGAGTTACATGCCTTCACTCAGATCTCGGGCTTGTTTAGGCTTTCCTATATGGAAGACCTTCTTCTTCCACATAACATTGATCTAATGCACACTGTACATGGCATTGGCGTTCCACTTTTCGGAACAATCATGGACATTCCTGATAAGACTAGGGACAACGTTAAGGCAAGAGTCGATCAAGCAACTTTATGCAATAGACCTAAGCTAGATATGGCGCCACCTAAATCCGGCAAGTCATGGAGGAAACCTAAGGCCGATTTCGTCCTGACGAGGCCCCAAAGGAGGGAAGTACTAGAATGGTTCAAAACGTTAATGTTCCCTGATGGTTTGCAGCGAACCTGAGTAGGGGAGTGAATTTGACTACTATGCGAATCAATGGGGCCAAGAGTCATGACTACCACATCTGGCTTGAGCTGCTTCTTCCGGTCATGGTTCGAGGCTATCTCCCTGATCATGTGTGGCAAGTTCTGGCAGAGTTGATCTATTTCTTCCGCCAGCTTTGTGCTAAGGAGATATCTAAGACCGTGATTGAAGAGATGGAAAAAATGGCGCCTGTGTTGCTCTGTAAGCTGGAGAAGATATTTTCACCCGGCTTGGTCACTCCGATGCTGCATATGATTTGCACATCCCGTATGAGGCACGAATGGGGGGGCCTGCGCAGAACCGTTGGTGCTACCCAATTGAGAGGTATCAAAAGGTTCTTCGAACTAAATGTAAAAATAAATGCAAAGTTGAAGCTTCTATTGCAGAGGCATACATTCTCGAGGAGGTGTCAAATTTCACAACAAAATATTATTCTGACAACCTTCCGAGTGTGCATTATCCACCCCCTCGTTACAACGCTGGCAAAATGATTCGACCCTCAGCCTTTTCCAAGGGCAATACGGACGTGGAGGTGAAGGGACCAACAAGAACCTGACATATCAAGAGTGACGCACTATCATGGTATATGTGTTGACCAACCTTGCCGAAGTGGTGCCGTACATGAAGTAAGTTATGAATAAATTTCATAATTTCCGCATCGAACCCAATTGTTCCGCATCCAACCCACTTGGTCCATATATTGATACAGGGAATTTCTTGATGGATTCTGGCATGCCTCGAGGCCTCCTACCCCACAGGAAGTTGATACCCTTCTTCGCAAGGGTGCGGGAAATGGATCGCCCGATTTCATTTCTTGGTTCAAACGGAAGGTATTTAGCATTTCCTTAGTATGACATTACAAGTTGATCGTACGTGCGAATAATATAACTAACTATCCCAATTGAACTTGCAGGCCCAAACCGATCAATCTATGAATGCCGAGCTGAGACAGGTTGCCAATGGCTGTGTCTATAGGGTCAAGTCATTTGGAAGCTATGTGTTGGTCGTATCTACGCACCCACTTATATACCGCAAGAGCACGGTGTACAGTTGTAGTCTTTTTCCCCTAGAAGAGTATTCCAAGGTTTAATCGAACCACAAGGACCAATGGGAATTAAGCAAAATCATCAGTAAAAGAGTTAGCCAAGCTTTCTAGTGAGCGTGAGCGTGGGTTTCAGGAAAACGGGGTGTTGTGCCGATCGGCACAGGGGATGTGCCGGTCGGCACGAAGGCGAAGTTGTCCGCAGTGTTGTCCGAAAAGCCTAAGAACAGATTAGATCATGGGGTAAGTTAGCCAAGTCTGCTAGTTGAGATCGTAACCAAGAAGCTTAATCAAATAGCATCATAAACGGGATTACTCAATTATTGATAACCGAGATCGGTAGGTCAAGGCCTCTTTCCGACGAGCCCTGTCACGACCAATCGCCTTAATCGGTCGACCTCTTCCTACTCTACACATCATCTCAAGGATCATCGCGTATGCATTAGCGGCTGTGGGGGTACAGAGACAACGTGCAAATATGGCGCATTACAAGATCCCAATGCTACCTTAACCACGATGGAGATAGTGAGAGAACGAATCTTGTCACTTCTTTTTGCCACCACAATTAAGATAACATCTAATACTTAGTCGTCACTAAGCGTAGGAACAAGTGCATGTAAAGACCATAAAATCCAGGCAATCAATAATCAAAACCATTCATCCACATATTCAACCATACTTCAATGATACATAGTGCAAGATACATCACCATCTAGTAGGCCTACCTTGATGGATCACCTCTTTAGCACCAATGGTTCTTGATCAACAACTAGAGAACATGAAGAACGGGGCAAAGCCCCGGTGGCTCTAAACTTACTAGCTGTGTTGTCCCTCTGGCGGCGGATCCCGAAACCCTAGGGCTTTTACAAGTTTATATAGGGCTGTACATCAGGAAGGAAAGGATTCTCGGGAAAAGAGTCCTTGTGCCGATCGGCACAGGGTCTGTGCCGATCGGCACACCTCGTGTCCAGCTCGGTTTCCTCCCTAAGTCGGTTCCGAAGTCCTAGGTAGCTTCCATGTGGGCCTTCCAGTCAGTTTTCTTCGAGATCAAGTCTTGTGTTGCTCTTTCAAATCTTCGAGTATCTTTTATCTCTTCATGATGAATATCTCTCGAGATTGATTCGGATAACTTCCTTCTAGAATAAACTGAATGGTGGGCCAGCTTCGGTGGCCTTGGGGTCCCATGTGCCGGTCGGCACATGTCTGTGCCGATCGGCACAGTGGGCCTTTTCTGCTGGTTCTCTTCTCTTCAGGTCCAGATCAGTCACAATGTCCAGAATGTCGTCCTCTTCATCTGTTTCTGTAATAAAGCTCCAGAACGACATATATACAAATATGGTGCTATTATCAAGGGTTAATGGCCTATAATGATAACATTTATGCTCTAAATAAGGCGCAGTTGGCATATAAAATGGTATGCTAGAAATCGCCAACAGCTCCCCCACACTTAAACCTTTACTCGTCCCGAGGAAAGTCAAGAATGAAACTCAACTTGCATATAGTCAATCAATCATAAAAGTATTTCAAATCTACACGAGCTGAGCACTTAGTCATTGTGAGATTAAATCAATTTAGTATTCAGCAAACATGTTCACAATATGGGTATTGAACATGAAAGAGTACTTCCCAAAGCTAACCTTGAAAATATTCAACTTGATGCGCATGACCTTTCCACTTATGTGAATCACCAAAAAGGTATTGTGAGCAAAAGAACTATCCTTCTCAAACGATCAAGTCAACAACTCAACTTCAATCACTCACCTAAATCACTCAAAAGTCTATCTACTTTATCGATATATGTATGTGTAAGGCCATATGAGTAGCTTGGTGAGGAAATTCAAGGAAAATAGACATAGATCAACAACATATTGCAAAGCTAAGAAATAACTCTAATTGGTTTTACTGAGACTTGTCAAAAGGCCATTAGAAATTGAATTGAGAAAGAAACTCACACCTTTAGAATAGTGGACATATACTTGTGTGAATGAACAATCACAAGTAGAGAATGTAATCTTTTTAAACAGGTGACAAAGCTGTCCTTTCTTCTTTGCATATCTATCAGAAACTTCCTGGCATTTTCGAAGGATATCGAATGCAAAGTGGACATGAACGGAAAAAGAAATTCTTGGCTACTAATCAATGATAAGAATTCAAGGGAATTCATCTTCCCCCCACACTCAAATTTTTGCTAGTCCCGAGCAAAACAGCGCAAGGTACAGACTTTATTTACTCCTTTTTTTTTTCTTCTTCTTTCTTTTTTTTTTTTTTTTTTCTGTGTGCCGGTCGGCACAACCTTGTGCCGGTCGGCACACTGTCTGTACTTGCCAATTTCGCTCTGGATTTTTCGTTGGAACTGCTGTGTCAGATGTATAGCCAAGAATACAGTAGGATGTGGTCAAGGATTGATGTTCGAATCAAAGAATTTGGTTCTCAAGTATCGGATACTCGGCGAATTATGCATAATTCCAATGCGGTAATTTGCATAGCTCGAGTTAGAATAGGCTAGAAATCAACACGATACGCGAAAGATGTGGCCATTTTTCCAAGTCTCATACCCTAAGAATTAAATCTTAACCGAGCTCAATCATCAATCATAGTCTCTACTTAGCAAAGGCTTAAATTGAGTCACATATATATTGGCATTGGTGGGCATAACCGAATGATATGGAGTAATTCTAAAGCTCACAATAAGAACATTTGAATTTTATAAAGAAATAGGTACTAAGTCATGTCATCCAAAATTGATCTTTTATTGGACCTTGCATGGGAATTTTGAAATGCACTACGCCACATATGAAGTATTTGCCGAATACACTTTAGTGAAAGTTCGAAATTTTTTATTTATGCTCAACATCGCTCGATTATCATTAACACTTTTCAAGATAGACATACATACTCGTATCATTTTTCAAATAAAGCATAAAGATCATCATCATATTGGATTTGAAAGCACGGGCTACATGGTGATGCATTATTCGAAACAACCTACTAGCACACTTGCATAAATAAAAGCACACAAACAAACTAAACACACCCGATACATGGTTTCCCAACCCGCTCACACACACATAAGTAAATAAATAAAAAGAGAATGCGAAAGGGAAAGAAAAACGCAAACCGGGAAACCGATACAAGTTGTGCCATACACAACACTCTACCCATCAAATGGAGGTGGCTGATTGTAGTCGAAGCCGTAGTACGCCGCCTCCAATCTCCCGAACTCGTCAATCATCGCATCGGTGTTGCTCCGCATTGCGCCCGCCAAGTTGTCGATGCGTTCAACGTATTGCACGTTGTTGTCGATGTACCGATGCATAGGGGCAAAGTTCGCCCCCGGAGGACCTGCAGGAGCATAGTAGGGCGCCCCCTGGAAGTGCTGAGGGTAGACAGGGGGCATACCGAAGTACCTGGGGTCGGTGCCGGTCGGCACCTGTCCTGTGCCGGTCGGCACAAAGCCCGTGCCGATCGGCACGGGTGCCTGCTGCGCTGGTTGATGCTGCGCGGCTGCTGCCGCGTCCCAGCTGTCCCACTCTGCTGCTGCGCTCGCCGAAGACTGGCCGACGACCTCCTTTCTCCCGCGCTTGGTCTTTGTTACCTTGTGTCGCTCGCGGAGGTCGGCCTCAAGCCAATTCCCTCCGTTGATCTTGTTTGGGAGGAAGAGGGCGAGCTCGGCGCAGGGAAGCTTGATGCCGGTGCCGCACACGTAGTAGCCGAGCTTGGCGCTGCCCGTGATGGTCTTCCCGCGCACCATGGACTCGTCGATGAGCGCGGCTCTTATCCAACAATCTTCCTTCATCATGAGGTTACCTTCGGTGACTTGGAAGATGATTGTTTGGAGGTAGCCTCCAAAAGCTAGTCTCGCCCTAGGGTTGGCCCTTTGGGTAAACCAACTTGACACCATTGTCCCGATGGGATTGCACTTGCATGGACTCGCAATGGCGTTGTAGAGCCAATGCAAGTCCGGGTCGGAGATGTTGGTGGTGTCGAGGCGGCCGGTGGTGCGTGCGGCCATCCACCGGTGGAGGATTTGGATCGTGGGGTTCTTGATGTGCCCCCTCTTTCGCTCGTCCGCGTCGGCGATGCGGCGCCAAAATGTGTCGAGCATCTCCGTAGTCGCCGCGCCGTATACGGGGGCCTCCCTTTCAAAACCGAGAGCATCGGAGATGCCCTCGATCGTGATGGAGTAGGGCTCGTCCCGCACACGGAACTTGATCTTGTCGTCTCCTTGCTCGTCCACCTCGCGGCTCATGGTGGTGATGAACTCGGTGATGAGCTCGATGTCGAAGCTGCTTGCTTGATCGTGGAGGGTCTCCCATCCAAGGTTGAGGAGGCATTGTTGGAGGTCCGGCCATACCCCGACCTTGGCGAGGAACTCCTCATCCATGTCGATGTTGGGGAAGATGCGGCCGCGGATGTTGGTGTAGTAGAACTCCTCCTCACGGCTCGTGAGGGTGAACCCCTCCCGAACCGCGCGCGGCACATATGCCGGCTCGCTCGGCTCGGCCTCCATGGATGATCCGCCCGCCGCGGCGGCGGCGGCGGCGGCGGTTGCGCTCCTCGTGCGCGGCCTTGGTCCTCGAGGGATGCCGATGTCGCGGTGGCCGATGAAGAAGTCATCCGCCCTCGTGGCGGTGTCATCTCGACGGAGAGCTCGGGGCTGTCATAGCCCGCCGAGCTTGCCCTCCGCGTCGAGGTGAAGGAGCCGGTGTCGCTGCCGGAGTTGTTGTCGCCAGCGTGGTGCGATCCTCCGACTTGGTGTGATCCACCGGCGTGGTGCGATCCACCGGAGTGGTGCGACCCGCCGGCGCTGAACCCCGGCGAATCTTCTTGCCGGCGCTCTTGAGCGTGGAACTAAATCCCTTCATTTCCTGCGAAGAATGGAAACGAATCGCGCAACTGGAGGAAGTGGAGGAGTGGAAAGGGTTACCAGGGAGTTGTGGCGAAAATGGGGGAGGTGATGCCCCTTCTTATAGCTCTCCATGGCTTCCAAGGGAAGGAACCGCCGGTTCAAATTCCCAGCGCGTGCCGGTCGGCACAGAGACGTGCCGGTCGGCACGATTCAAAATTTCGCGGATTCCGTCGTACCTCGGCTGCCACGCCTTCTTTTCCTCTTCCCCATGACTTGTACAGTGTCGGATGTCGGGGAACAGGGGCGCACCTACAAAAGATTAGCTTTCCAATGGTGTGCCGATTGGCACGGTGACCGTGCCGGTCGGCATAATTCAAATTTTGCACAGATTCGCACGTACCTTGGCTTCAGCAACTTCTTTTCCTCTTCCCCATGCTTGATACAGTGTCGCATGTCGGGAGACAGGGGAGCACGTTCGAAATTTGAATTTTTCAGGGTATGCCGATCGCCACGGCGCGCGTGCCGGTCGGCACCTTTGCTCCATCCCGAGGCTGGGTGCTCGGTGTCTCCCCTGTGCTCAGCAGCTGCATGGGTGTCAGTGGTCTCTCCTCCTTCCAATGTGCGCAGACTTTGATGATCAGATTCGAATTCTTGGTCAGTGTGCCGGTCAGCACAGCTCTGTGCCGGTCGGCACTGTATAGTCCGCGCCCGATTCAAACTTCGCTGCCTTGTGTCGCCAAAATTTCAAATTTCTTCGCGGATGCCAGGCTTCCTGTAGCATCGAGATTCTTGGAGGTGGCGTTTCCTTCCTGTGCCGATCGGCACGTTCTGTGCCGGTCGGCAGCACTGCCCAATTTCCGCCAGTGCCTCCTTCCTTCGCAAGGCTCATCCACCATATTCCTGCGACACAGAAAAATACCAAAAGCACGGAAATATTCTCGGGACAATTGTTGCACTTACCTTTCTAAATTTTCCTTCATCAAATATTCCGCATTTTTCTCAATTTTACCCCATATTAATTTTCATCTTCAGTTCGGGGTAGCGTCTAGGCCACGATTTGGCGTGCTTTCTGCTGTGCCGATCGGCACAGGCTGTGCCGGTCGGCGCGCTCCAGATTTTCCTATTTTTGTTCCTTTTCTTCCTGCGCTGTTAGCGAACAAACAAAATACAAACACAAAACTGCAGAAAGTAAACAGACAGCGCAGGTATTCACACAAAAGTTAAAACAAACACTTGGACTAACAAATTTTATTCCGGGAGCATTATTGTTGATTACAAGCAAACAATTTAAAGGCCGGGTTGCCCTCCCGGTTAGCACTAATTTTCTAATTAACGGGTTGCCCTCCCGAAAGCACTAACACACAAAGACTCACCCTACGACTCGCTCCCGAAAATTGGGTTGCCTCCCAAAAGCGCTCTTAGTTTTAAAAGGTCATAGAGCTTGACCTCCCCGCATGAATCACTTCCTTAGTGCCGCCTTACGGGAAAAAGTTGCGACACTACAAGGTTCTCATGTCTCTTCTCCTTCAATGATAGGACATATCCTTCCTCCAATTACCCTCGATTGCTTTATGGTGCGGAGACTTGTATTTCTCAACCCACTTGGATGCCGCACGGCCTTCTTCTCCTTTGGGGCGAAAATTGAATGTGTAGGAGGCTCCACTTATGTCAAAGCTTATCTTTCCACTCCCCACATCAATGTTTGCCTTCGCTGTCCTCAAGAATGGCCGGCCCAAAATCAATGAAGTCCTTGTTCTTCTATCCATATCAAGCACAATGAAATCCACAGGAACTATATGATCACCAATTTGGACAGGCACATCTTCAGCAATTCCATCGGGATAGCGAACCGATTGATCGGCCAACTCCAAACACATGGCCGTAGGCTCCAACTCTGGCAAATTCAAACTTGCAAAGACATAGCGAGGCATGACACTTACACTTGCTCCAAGATCGCATAAAGCCCCTTCAAAGATTTGAGCTCCAATCAAACACCGGATACTAGGAGATCCGGGGTCGGGCTTCTTTTCTGGTTGTAATGTCATTAATAGCTGCAGTGCACTCTCTTGTCATCTTCACTACTTCTTCCGATGCTAAGGACTTCTTGCTTTGCATAATATCCTTTATGTACTTGGCATAGGTAGGCACTTGAAGAGCATCAAGGAATGGGACATTGATATATAACTTCTTCATGATATCGACAAACCTGGAGAATTGCTCATCATGATGCCGAATTCTTTCTGTTTTGGTCAACAGCTGCGTATCCAGAAAGGTAGCAGGACCATGTTCCTTGTTCTCAGTTCCCTTCTTCAGACCCGAGAGGTCGATTTCTTCACTGTGCCGATCGGCACCATCAGCGTGCTGGTCGGCACCGTCAACTGTAGCGTGCCGATCGGCACCAGCGTCGTGCCGGTCGGCACGAGGTCGTCTTGCCCCAGCTGCGAACTTTGGATCTTCAGTTTGCTTCCCAGACCTCGTCTCGATGGATTTCAGCTGTTCTGCAGAGCGGGTATTACCAGGAAGAGCTCCTTTCTCTCGCTTTTTACCGACTCCGCTAATTGGGCCATTTGTTTCTCCATCATCTTCATGAATTGGAGGATTTGCTGATTAGAACTCCCCACTTCGATGACCTTGTCATTGATTGTTTCAAGCACACGATCAACTTCCTTGAATTTGGCTTGAGTGTCCTTGTTAACCTTCTCTTGAGCTTGAAAGAACTCTTGGCATTGAATACGAAGAGGGATGGCATTTTGCATAGACGATGACGGGGTGAAGCTACTCCTTTGTTGCTGATATGGAGTCTTCCATCCTTGACTCTTGATATAATTGAGCATCTTCACATCTTCGGGGCAATCCTTACTCACATGACCAAGTTCTCCACATTCTTCACATGTGGAACGGGCTTCCGCTAGCTTGACGGTCTCTTCCTTGGGAATATGATCAATCTTGTCTAATCTCCTTTGTATGGTGTCAAGCTTGTCCATAAGCAATTCATCATAAGCTCTTTCCACCACACTCTTCATCTTTCCCGTGGAAGGTTGAAGGCTTCTACTTTCTCTCTCACCAACCCATGATTGATTTTGCTCTATCTTCTTGATCAAAGCCGTGGCTTGAGCGGGTGTCTTGTCCAAAAACGATCCTCCAGCCGAAGCATCTAAGTGTTGTCGGGACAAAAGATTCAAACCCGTGTAGAACCTTTCCACTAGCTCCCATTCAGCAAGACCATTGTGCGGACAAGCATCCTTGTACTCATTGAATCGATTCCATGCTTCTCCAACGCTCTCATCAGCGAGTTGAGTGAATCCAAGGATCTTGTTCTTCAAAGCTTGAGTCTTGCCTGGAGGGAAGTATTTTGCCAAAAATTCCGCAGAAAGTAGATCCCAACTAATCTTGGTCGCGGTAGGTAGCCCATGGTACCACTGCTTAGGACGCCCATAAGAGATAAAGGGAACAACAATCGCACCTTGGCTTCATTGTCATTCATATGTTCCAATTGAAAGGTACCGCAGATTTCATGAAAATGTTGCAAATGCATATTAGGATCTTCAGAACCTGTGAACGGTTGCTGACCAACCAAGGACATGTAACGCTCCAGCCGAAAGGGTCTAGCTTGTGCAGTGAATTCAGTCTTGGTGACATTGTCCAAGGCAGGCTTGAGACGATTAGCAATTGGTGTTGCGTCTCCCATGTCTTCTTCTTCAGGAACTTCTTCTTCCTTATCTTCTTCCAAAGCTGCAAACAATGCCTTCGGGCTGAGCGGCTCGCTGTTGTCTTCTATGTCTCCCACTGACTTGCTTCTCTTTTCCGCCTTACGCTTGCGAAAGAGAATCTCTGGATCATCGAGGTAATTAAAGGGTTTATTCGACTTAGCGCCGTCCATACCTGTCTGTTAAATGAAACAGGACATATATACTGGAAAAGACAGAGAAATCAAAGAAAGAAAGCTCTGTGCCGGTCGGCACACACGTGTGCCGGTCGGCACAGCGACCAATTTCTCAAACTTCAAACAATGCCTAATTCGAACAAAGGTCCCCGGCAACGGCGCCAGAAAAAGACAGCTTGTTGGTCGTATCTACGCACCCACTTATATACCGCAAGAGCACGGTGTACAGTTGTAGTCTTTTTCCCCTAGAAGAGTATTCCAAGGTTTAATCGAACCACAAGGACCAATGGGAATTAAGCAAAATCATCAGTAAAAGAGTTAGCCAAGCTTTCTAGTGAGCGTGAGCGTGGGTTTCAGGAAAACGGGGTGTTGTGTGCCGATCGGCACAGGGGATGTGCCGGTCGGCACGAAGGCGAAGTTGTCCGCAGTGTTGTCCGAAAAGCCTAAGAACAGATTAGATCATGGGGTAAGTTAGCCAAGTCTGCTAGTTGAGATCGTAACCAAGAAGCTTAATCAAATAGCATCATAAACGGGATTACTCAATTATTGATAACCGAAGATCGGTAGGTCAAGGCCTCTTTCCGACGAGCCCTGTCACGACCAATCGCCTTAATCGGTCGACCTCTTCCTACTCTACACATCATCTCAAGGATCATCGCGTATGCATTAGCGGCTGTGGGGGTACAGAGACAACGTGCAAATATGGCGCATTACAAGATCCCAATGCTACCTTAACCACGATGGAGATAGTGAGAGAACGAATCTTGTCACTTCTTTTTGCCACCACAATTAAGATAACATCTAATACTTAGTCGTCACTAAGCGTAGGAACAAGTGCATGTAAAGACCATAAAATCCAGGCAATCAATAATCAAAACCATTCATCCACATATTCAACCATACTTCAATGATACATAGTGCAAGATACATCACCATCTAGTAGGCCTACCTTGATGGATCACCTCTTTAGCACCAATGGTTCTTGATCAACAACTAGAGAACATGAAGAACGGGGCAAAGCCCCGTGGCTCTAAACTTACTAGCTGTGTTGTCCCTCTGGCGGCGGATCCCGAAACCCTAGGGCTTTTACAAGTTTATATAGGGCTGTACATCAGGAAGGAAAGGATTCTCGGGAAAAGAGTCCTTGTGCCGATCGGCACAGGGTCTGTGCCGATCGGCACACCTCGTGTCCAGCTCGGTTTCCTCCCTAAGTCGGTTCCGAAGTCCTAGGTAGCTTCCATGTGGGCCTTCCAGTCAGTTTTCTTCGAGATCAAGTCTTGTGTTGCTCTTTCAAATCTTCGAGTATCTTTTATCTCTTCATGATGAATATCTCTCGAGATTGATTCGGATAACTTCCTTCTAGAATAAACTGAATGGTGGGCCAGCTTCGGTGGCCTTGGGGTCCCATGTGCCGGTCGGCACATGTCTGTGCCGATCGGCACAGTGGGCCTTTTCTGCTGGTTCTCTTCTCTTCAGGTCCAGATCAGTCACAATGTCCAGAATGTCGTCCTCTTCATCTGTTTCTGTAATAAAGCTCCAGAACGACATATATACAAATATGGTGCTATTATCAAGGGTTAATGGCCTATAATGATAACATTTATGCTCTAAATAAGGCGCAGTTGGCATATAAAATGGTATGCTAGAAATCGCCAACACTATGACGTTAATGGGTACCGCTTTCACACAACAAGCTACGAGCATAATCGGCCTAATCGAAAAACCACTAATACTAGAGTCTTTACTCAAGGTGACGATGGGGTCGAGTATTACGGAAGAGTTGAAGAAATATACGAAATCATGTTTGATGGTTGCAAACCTCTTACTTTGTCATACTTAAATGCCATTGGTTTGATCCTGAAGCAGTGAGACGGACCCCTAATATTGGGCTAGTCGAAATTCGACAGTCATCCGTCTATCCAGGAGACGATGTATACATTGTGGGTCAACATGCCACACAAGTTTATTATCTCCCATACCCGTGCCAAAACGATGACCGTCTCAGGGTTGGGATGTTGTGTACAAGGTATCACCACACGGTAAATTACCTGTCCCAAACAATGAAGATTACAATATAGACCCAAACACAAATGTCGACGGAGAGTTCTTCCAAGAAGATGGGCTAGAAGGAGGCTTTGAGATAGACTTAACCGAAGAGATTGGAATGGAATTAGACAATGAAACGGTTGTTGACGACGACGCTGGAGATGAGGTTTAAAATGCGAATGACTTGCGATTACTTGAGCGCTTACATTTGAACGAGGACATTTCGCCTTCGAAGAACGTGAAGATGATCTCGACATGCGTGATAGTGATGATGAGGCATACGATGAAGCTAATCCCGATCTTGATGATTATTTTTAATACATGTATGGTCAGCACTAATTAATTGAATATTTTCATTACTATATTAGTTTGTAATACATGTTTTATTTATTTTGCATATGTTTCAAAATACTGATAGATTTAATCTTTTTTAATTGCAGGTGATTGATCAAAGATGGTGGGTGAGGGTATGCTGAGGTCGGTGACGTCCCTTTACGGTCGCGCGACTGGGAAGGGGTCCGGCTCAGGTGAGGAGTCCGAGGCCAGGAGGGGTCAAGTGAAGGGTCGAGGAAACAGAGGTGGCGGCAGGCGTCGAGGAGGGAAGGCTGCGAGGGACCCGTCGCCTTCCCCTTCCGTGCACGAGTCTACTGAGGACGACGAGCAGGAGGTGCAGGAGCAGGAGCAGTCGGTCCAGGAGGACATACCTTCCGCTCACGGCTCGGAGGAGAGGGAGGAGGAGGAGGAGGCGTCAGGGGCTGGCGGTGGGGCTGGCGGTTCGGAGGGCGCGCAGAGTGTGTTTCTTAGAGGTCCTGCACAACTCCCGCCGCGACCGATACCGTTTGACAAACGCCCGTTGGTTCGACCCACGGCGAAGAAGTAAGTAACTTTAAATGTTAACTCATTTGATATCTTATCAATCACATTAAAGACTAATCATTTGTGTTGATCACTTGGCAGGGGTTGGGCGAGGATCGCTCTAGGTGACCACAAGCGTTTGCCCAATGGCATCCTGGGTCTTCTGGTCAGGAAGCACTTTCCTGGCCTCGTGACTGTGGGCGACGAGGAGGCCGGCCTACACCTGGGAGCACTACAAAAAGGCCCCTGATTTCCCAGATCGAGATAACAGGCACTTTGACAACGTGGCGGCCCGGGTGGTGGAGGAGCTGTTTGTAAGTCAGCTTTGCATTGCTTTACTCAATACATCGCATTCATTGGATATTCTTGAAATAATAACAGTATACATCGCGTCTATGTGCAGGATTTCTTCAGGGTTGAGCCAGAGTATATGGAGCGGGCGCGCATTGCGGCGTCCAACTCATGTCCTAAACTCGTTACGGACATGATGTACGAGGCGCGCGTCCAGGCCATCATCACCTACTACGCTCGGTACCGGAACATGAGGGTGGAGAAGGGTGAGGCACGGACCATGGAGCTGACCGAGAACAATACATGGAGGTAATTTGATCTTCTCGTATGTCCTATACTTGATTAAGTACGCTTACTTTCATCTTGCCATATTTTCTGCACTTTGTGACGTGTAGGTGATTCCGTGTGGTGCGCCACCCATGGCCGTGCTGGCATTCATTGTGGAGAGGTGGTGCGACCCCCAGTGGCAGGAGACGCACAGCGCTTGCCGCAGCGGCGATTGATGATGCCTGGTCCAGCACCACCACCAAGGCAACCTACCCTCGACCAGTACGCAGCTAGATGGGTACGTGAATTCATCTAGTTGTTGTAATCATCTTTCTGTAGTCATTGTAACGTTCAATCTTGTATAATTTCTAATCATCTTTCTGTTTTCTTTCCAGTCGGCGGCGCACGGTGGGCAGGCTTGCCCCCCGTTGAAGGCTTGGCTATGGCTCACAAGGGCAAGGCGACGTCCGAGGTCGACTACAACCCGGAGGACCCGCCCGAGTCATACACCAAAGCCACCGTCCACAGTCGCCTCAGTCAGTACATGTCGGTGGCTAGGGAGGTCCACGGGCCAGAGTGGGACCCGAGCACCGAGGACATTGATGGAGAGGTCGTCATGAGGGTGGGTGGAGGTAAGAAGCACGGCCGCTACTGGATTGCAGACAGCACACTGGACACGGCCACTACTCCCACCCTCTCCCAGATCCGAGCAAGAAGCTCGGCTTCAGCCCCGCCCATACGCCCACTTCAGACTTCTTCACAGATCCAGCTTGAGCAGCTCCAGGTTAGTTATTTTCTATTCGTCGTTCATTGATTCTTACATGGCTTTGCCTTGCATTGTAACATTGGATGAAAATATTATAGGCCCAGATGAACGCGAAGCTGCAGGAAGAGCGGCTGAGGATCGAGGCCCAGATGGAGGCGAAGCTGGAGGCAGAGCGGGAGAAGACTACGCTGATGATGGGCGCGATGTACCAGTACATACAGAGTGTGCCCGGTCTCCCGCCGCCGCCTCCAGGGCTGTTTTCGGTACAACCTACTCTCGGCACTCCTCCATTCCCCGTTACTCCTACAGGCACTCAGGTGCGTCACTTGAGATCCTTGTAGTTTCATTTCTTACCTTCAAGTATGATACGATGAAGTAATCGGATGTTTTAGCTTGTATGCGTCTATCTTACACACACAATCTCTCTTTGTGCAGAATCAATCGGCGGGATCCAACAATCCGATTTCCCCGCCAAATGCTTGGTCACCGTGGGCACCACCTCGTCAATGAACTTGTAGTTAGTTGTATTTGAAACTTCTATTATTATATATGAACCAAAACTTATTAGTCGTGCTTGCATTTGTGAATTTGAACTATGTGGACACTTGTATTTGAACTATGTGGACTATGTGGACACTTTCTATGTGAACTTGAGGTTGTGGTCATGTGGTTTAGTGTTTGTGATGATTTTTGTGCCCGTGATGATGATGGTGATGATATATATGTATCTCTGGTGATGGTGATTGTCTATGTTTGATTTGGTGTGATTTGGTCCAGGTTATAGTGAATTTAAACATCTTATAGCAATCTATTACAATTATTTGCTGAGCGCCTCAGATCTTTACCGAGAGCCCTGGCAAAGGCTCTCGGCAAAGAGGACATATTTGCCGAGAGCCAACACCGGCTTTCGGCAAATATGCTCATCTTTGCCGAGCGCCTGCTGACGCGGCACTCGGCAAAGATGAAGGGTTTGCCGAGCGCCTTTTGACGTGGCTCTCAGCAAACTTGACGTGACGGCCGTTTGGGTGCCGTCACGTTACTTTATTTTGCCGAGAGCCTTCCTCGCTCTCGGCAAAGTCTTTGCCGAGCGCCCGACATTTGGCTCTCGGCAAAGAGGCCTTTGCCGGCAATTTTTTGCCGTATGTCCTGTGCCGAGTGTAACACTCGGCAAAGTCTTTGCCGAGCGCTTTTTGCCCTTTGCCGAGTGCCCCTGGCGCTCGGCAAATAAGCGGTTTCCCGTAGTGCGTGCTCTCGAAGCGATGGCGACGCGTGTGGATGCAAGCCCAACGCCTCCTCCTGTTCGACTCAAAGGCGATTCGACCAGGCCGCTTCGCTGATTTCGTGGACTGGGTGTTCGCCCAACGCGGCGATGCCGACTTAGGATCTCTGTATGTCCAATACCCGAGCGCGTGCTTCACACCGGGACGGCTCAACCAGTGTCTCCGCTATGCCACGCGATGCGTCGTCGAATCCTTGGATATCATAGTAACGGGCAACATCAAGACGCTGTTGAACAACGATCAGCCACCCGTCGAGATGCCCGGACATGGGAAGATGAGCTGCATCAGAATGGATCTCCGTTACTACAGGTTGCAGCTTCCGATGGCCGCGACGTCGAAATACGAGGCGTTGACAGAGCTCGCGCTCACCGCAGCAACGTTCGATGATGATGAGGAGGAGGAGGAGCACGGCGGTGCGTGGACGACGACGACGCTCGGCGACTTCGTGTCCACGTGCTGCCCTCGGCTTCGGAAACTTGACCTCCAGTTCCCCGAGAAGTTGCGGCGGCTGGTGCTGCGCACCGAATCACTCGAAGAGCTCAGTCTCTTCTTCGCGGACGATCTGCGGACGCTGGACGTGGCGGCTCCAAACTTACGCGTCCTAAAGCTCATCTGCAGCACGGACGGTACCGTTGTTAAGGTCTCGGCAAAGAAGTTGGAGGAGGTTGCAGTCCAACATCTACGGCATGTCACACTTGATATACCTGACTTAACAAACGTTCAATGCCTCGGCCCCATTGATGTCTACATGCACGGGCAACACCTGGGTCCCGACAGAGGCGGCGGTTTGTGGCTCCTGGAGAACTGCTCTGGCGCTCAACACATCAAACTGTCGCTTAATCATTGGGAAGCTAGCAATGTCACCGACGGTGACCTCGTTGATTATTTGACACTGTCATCCCAAGGCGCGCCACCACTTACGTTCCCCAACGTCAGGAATATGGAGGTGACCGTGGTAGCGCATGAGTTTCCAGAGGGTCACCTTGTTTCAAGTATGTCATCGCTGCTTCTGAGGTTCCCTCACCTGAGATCTTTACGCATCAAGTTCCTTTCAATGAACTACTGGGTAAGTATCTTAAAAACCTTCCACATAATATTTCCAACACGCGTATAGATTGCGACTTGAGTAGACGTGTGGTTCCGTGTATATATTATGCATTTGACACATATTTTCATTTCTCTAATCTTCAGGACTCTTGGCGGTGGGATTGCTTGTGCAGTAGAATTGATACGTGGATAGGTCCCAAGGAGATTTCTTTGGGATCCCTGGAAACGGTGGAGATAAGTGGCTTCATGGGAGCAGACGAGGATATAGACCTTGTGAGTTTGTTATATGCGAGCTCCAACTCAATCAAGAGCATGACCGTTTCATGGGAGTGGACGGAGAGCAAAACTTCAAATGCCAAAACAAATACCAGCTCTACCGTTTCTTTGAAGCAGATGATGGCAGAAGGAGACAACAACAACACAGAGACAATTCATCAGAAACTAATGAATATCCCTGCACCTAGTAGTCGAGGTCATTGGATGGGAAATAGAGAATGCAGCATCTGTTGGTGGTGAAGGCAGACCTGCCAATTTAACATAGAATTTGTAAAGCTAATTGGCATCTCAATTTACGCTATGTGAATCCCAAAAAATATCAAATTTATTTCGATGGATTGCCCATTTATATTCCAACATGCATGTAAGATTAGATTGTAGGAAAGGAATACCCATGTAGGGTCTGACATGATCATCTGGCCCCAAACTACTATTGCGCATACTAGCAGTTTTTGTCTTTACCATACTTAAAAATTACTATTGGTAGTGAATGGTGGTGGTGTTCCGACAGTGTTTCACATCGCCAGACCTTGCTGGAGTCCAAAACAAACCTATAAACACACGCAAAACACTTGGAAACACAAGCAATTTACACGGCCAACCAAACTTTCACTACATTAAATAGATTTCTGGACTCTCTTCTTGCTCAAATAGAAAGGATACAACGTGAGCAATTTCCCATGACACGATGCTCGCCATGACTCCGCAAGCTGCGTTCATGCCCTGCGACTCAGACACCACTACGAACGGCTGCTGAAATAAACTAGCATTCGCGCTCCAACTTGATAGCTTGAGCTCACTTCTTAGGATTGTGGAACTAAGTGTGAATTTTTGAGTTAATTCAAAACAGCTAATGAACTTTTGCCTAGGATTATTCAACAACACAAAGACAATTCATCAGAAACAGCTAAGTGACTTTGAGTTAAGAGCTATGAACTTGCCTAGGATTATTCAAAATGTGGTTAGTCACATATTCCACGGCAACAACTTCATTGACGATTATGGAACTAAGTGTGAAGTTTACTATTCAGAATATTATCTTCAAGGGAAATTCTTGTATTCAGTTTCAAGACACAGATAGTATAAAAGTGATGTTTACTTAGCGGCAGAATTATATCTGTCTAGTAAAAGTACGTATAGGGTGGGGCAACTAGGCTGAGCAATGATCCCTATTTCCTAAAATATCAAACCTCTCGTCAGTTGAAAAAGTGTACAGTTTCCAATCCCGAGTTGAGGAAACATGAGTTGCCAACCAAACCAATGATCATCATAAATAAGCACTGCAGTACCTTTCCATTATTCTTCAATCCATCTGGTACCCTGGCTGGCCCATAACACGTTTCTAACAAAAGAACTCCATCAAGCTTGAAGTCGGAAGCCGAGGATTTATTCCCATTTATACCTCTCAAGTCAAGAACTCAAGACCAAATATGCTCAAGTTCAGAATGTACAACTGCTCAGGATGTTAGAAAAAGGAAAAAGTCAATAAACATTTGAAAATCTTAAAATCAATTAATGGACCCACCATCCCAGTCAAGACAACAAATAACTCGAAACAAGATTTCATTTCAAACCAAATGCTCTACAGAAAAGTCTAAATAGAGCATCACTCATCAACAGATTATAAGCCGAGGAGGCCAGGACAAAAGAAATAAACATAACGTAAACCACACAATTGTGCAAGTTACACAAGCAAGGAAGAAATTAAAGCTGGAAGCTGCTCGCAATCATACCAGAGCTGCCTAGCCAAAAAAATCAATAATAACACCATAATATGAGGATACTATTCAACCAGGAAAAAAAAAAAGAAAACCTCAGAATCTGTTCAGAATAGTGTAGTTTTAAGTCCAATACATAGGACTTCTGACTACAAACACGACAAGAGTTGCCTTGGACAAGTTCCAAAGCGTTCTTCAGGCTAGATCCAAAGCTCATAATTAAAACACACTTGTTGGTTCATAATCAATTCATCATCATCAAATGTTCAAATTAAAGGCAACCAATTTTCCATAGCTTGCTAAGAAAATTAAGAAATAAGCATCAAAGGGATCCAAATAGTTTACATGGCTTGGTTTTTACTCATCACTTGAACTGACAAAGTAATAAAAAGAAAGTACGAGCTCATGTAACATACTTATCGTCCATAACCAGACAACCTTTTATACGATGGTAAAGAAGTTATGCATCAGCAGGGAAGAACCAAGTCAGAAACTGGTGTTTGCGCTGCAGCTCCATCATCACAGCATCGGGCACCAATGGCTTGATTCCACCGTTTTTCATGTTGTACACGCCAGAGTCACCAAGAGGATCCATACACGGACCATAATGATCTCTACAAGGGATGTCAAAAACCCTATGCATGAAGTAGATACAATCCTCTTCAATTCCACCTGCACATTGGCTAGCAAACACTGACTTGGAGCATTCTGAACCAAGGAAGAGAGCATGTCCGTCCAAGCTATCCACCTTCATCCACCGGCCAGGGACAGTGGCAAGGTCAGCCATGAAGGCCTCGAACCGTAATGTCCTATCATGGTGACCCAGCAGAGCTTTGGGTGGAATGCCCATCCACCGCCGAATCATGAGCAACCTTCCATTGGATTCTGCTAGGTGTCGCATAACCAAGTATTGAGGGTAAGATTCATACTGCTGCAGATTGTTGCAGTATATTACCTGCTGCTTGGAGTCTTCGGGGATGCATTGCTGAAAGCATGATGGAGATTTTAGCTCACTGAGGCGACCAACATCAAGCTTGATGACATAAAGCCCTTCATTCGGGGTAAGGGCATACAGCTTCCGGTGCAAGAAGGCAATGTCATCAAACGTTAGCAAACTCTTAGGCCACCTTGGGTCAGGCATGCAGATGCTGACAGCATCATTTTGTTTGCATTCAGAGATAGCAACATTCTGCCCCTCCAAAATAAGGACGGCCACGAGAGGATCCGGTTTTCGACTCAAGCGGCGAAGAGATGATGGCCTTTTGGACGTAATATGGATCATAGAGGCTGGATCCATGGACCGCTCGGAGCACGGCAGGGGCCAGCTTGGGGAGAGGAAGCCTCAGACCAGAGATTCATCACAGAGCATTCGCCGTCGCAGTCCATGAGGAAGGCAAGGTTATCGAAGGCGAAGTAGCCAAAGAAGCCCTTGCGGAGGATAGGTGGGCAACGAACGGGAGCGCCCTGGAGGTCGACGAGGCCGCCGTCGTGGAGGGCCAGCCACGGGAGCGGCAGGGGCAGCGACTGCCGCTGGGCTGGGCGCCGGCGCGCCAGGGGCGGCAGACCGCGCGGACGTGGACACGGTCGGCGAGGGACGGCAGGCGCCGCAGCACGAGGCCGAGGATGTCCGGCGGGAGCTCCTCCCACGACGACGGCAAACCCTCCGCCATCTTCACCAGCTGCCTCGCGCAACAGCGAAATCCAAGATAAGTGTAAAAAGTCGGATGGATTTCGAGATTTCAGAGGGAGAGAGGAGCAGATCCGTACCTGCAGAGCAAGGAAGCGCCGTCGTCGTGGCGGCCAGCAGCGGCCGTGGAATGTTTATAGGTTTTGGCAAGTTGGGAGTCAGCTTTTTTTTTTTTTTTTTTTTTTTTGAGAGAGACGGGAGTCAGCTTCTGACCTGTAATGGCTGCTGCGTGTGTGTGGCCGTGTGGGCCTTGCAGAGGCCCAGGAAGGCGTCTATTTTGTGCTTCAGTTCGATATTGGGCTAGTGCTAATCGGTTTCCTAGTCGTAGTACATTATTGCAACACGCCAACACCGACCTGGGCCATGGACTCGCGCAACACAATTCGATCCCTGTTGTCATATATACACGTTATATTTTGCAGTATTACGCACAATACGGCGACATACTACACGAACTGCGCCATGGACTCGACAGGTGATCCCGATCGGATCAGCGCCCTTCCCGACGGTTTGCTGCACCGCATCCTCGCCGATGTGGGTGACGCCGTCGCCGTGTCGCGCACAGCCACGCTCTCCAGGCGATGGCGACGCGTGTGGCTGCGTGCCCCACGCCTCCTCCTCGTCGACACAAAGGCGATTCCACCAGGCCGCTTCCCTGATTTCGTGGACTGGGTGTTCGCCCAACGCGGCAACGCCGATTTAGGATCTCTGCACATCACGCACGCGTACGGATACCCAGCTGCGTGTATCCCACAGGAACGGGTCAACCAGTGGCTCCGCTATGCCATGAAACGCGTCGTCGGATCGTTGGATATTCGGATTCTTGGATATTCGGATTCCGCATGTCGACGCAACGGGCAACGTCAGATTTCGGTCGAACGACGATGCGCCAGCCGTCGAGATGCCCGGACATGGGAGGATGAGTTCTGTCAGATTGCAGCTAGGTTACTACCGGTTGCAGCTTCCAATGGCTGCGACGGCGAAATATGAAGCGTTGACGGAGCTCGCGCTCTACTCGACAACGTTCGATGAAGACGAGGAGCAGCACGGCGGTGTGCGGACAACGACGACCCTCGGCGACTTCGTGTCCAAATGCTGTCCTCGGCTGCGTAAACTGGACGTCCGGTGCCCCGAAGGGTTGCGACAGCTGCTGCTCCGCACCGAGGCCCTCCAAGAGCTTAATCTTTACTTCGTGAACAATCTGGAAACTCTGGACGTGGCGGCTCCCAACTTACGCGTCCTACATATCGTCTGCTCCGCTGACGACAGCGTCGTTAAGGTCTCGGCAAACAGGTTGGAGGATGTTGGAGTGCACCATCTACGAAGATGTCAGACTTGACATACGTGACCTAACAAACGTTCGATGCCTCGGCCCCATTGATGTCTACATGCACGGGCAACACCTTGGTCCTGACAGCGGGGGTGGTTTATGGCTGCTGAAGAATTGCCCGAGTGCTCAACACGTCAAACTGTCGCTTCGACATTGGGAAGCTAGCAATGTCACCAACAATGACCTCGTTGATTATTTGACACTGCCCCAAGGTGCGCCACCACTTACGTTCCCCAACGTGAGGAGTATGGAGGTGACAGTTAAAGCGCATCGGTTCCCAGAGGGTCACCTTCTTGCAAGCCTGTCATCGCTGCTTCTGAGGTTCCCTGACCTGAGATCTTTGTGCGTCGATTTCGTTCCAAGTGACGTCTGGGTATGTATATTTAAAACCTTCCCAGCGTACGCATTACATTGCTAACACGCATATCTATTTCTACTTGAGTAGACGTCTAGTTCCCTAGCTAGTTTATGCATTGGACTTATATTTCTTTCTCTTATCTTCAGGGCTCCTCTTGGCGTTGGGATTGCTTGTGCAGTAGACTCGATACCTGGTTAGGTCCCCAGGCGATTTCGTTGAGATCCCTAGAAACGGTGAAGATAAGTGGCTTCATCGGAGTGGACGAGGAAATCGATCTTGTGAGTTTGTTATTTGCGAGCTCAAACACAATCAAGAGCATGACCGCTTCCTGGGAGTGGATGAAGATCGAGACTTTAAGTGCCGCAGCAGATACCCCCGCTACCATTTCGTTGAAGCATATGATGGCAGGAGACAACAATGGCATAGAGACAGTTGCTCAGAAACTAACGAATATTCGTGGTACTGATAGGGGGCTTTGGCATTTTGGGGAAGATATGAAGCTGCAATGGCGTTCAACGTCAGCAGAGGCTAATGTGAGAGGAAGGTTAGATTTGAAGGTTAAGGCCCCTATGTCATCAGAGGCTAATGTGCAAGGAATGATGGCGTTTTGCCAGGCGCTATGGCCTAGTGACGAAGAAGACGTGGCATGACGGTTAATTTGAACATAGTCTGGAGGCAGTGCTCGATTGAGAGAGACGCATCTAGTGCTGGGGAGCTTTCCTTTCTTTTCTTTTTTTTTTTGTTTTTGTGTGCAATTTTTTTCCCTAAACCTGTGTGTGATATGGAAGAGAGCTTTTGCTCGTGTAACAATCATAGCTATATGTATCATTTTGATGGAAAGGCTAGCTAGGATATCATGCATATTCCAATTTGTAAAAAAAAAATAGAGAACGCCACAACTTACGGTTAGTGGTAGTTCTGCCAATTGAACATAGAATTGACACCTCCATTATATAAAGCCAGTGTTTTCCTAAACAGCCTGAACGGCCGTTTAAACAGCGTCTAAACGCTAGACGGGTGGCCACCGTCTATGCCGTTTAGGCCGTTTAAAACCCGTTTAAACCCGTTTAACCCGTTTACAGCCCGTTTAAACAGCCGTTTAAACCCCATTAACCCTAAACGATGGTCGACCGACTGTCTCTACCGTTTACCGTCTAGGAAAACACTGTATAAAGCTAATCGTCATCTCAATTTACAGTCTGTGAATCCAAGGTATTCATAATTACGTGATACTTCGATCATCTTTCGCCGATTTTGACTGCATTACGACATATTATTTTAGGGATGGTTATTTTATTAGTGAATTGTCATTATAAGTAGTGATAGCTGAATTTTAATCCTGGATCCACCACTGCTGCGAACCTCTGGAACTGTATTGGATTGGATTGGACTGGTTCAAAAAAGTTTTCTCTCACCGGCCAGACAAAACGAGAAACAAATTCGAGTTCGTCACACTTGTATAATCGAGTCCTGTTCGACTGTTCCCATACAAACAGCTGTGCCAGTGCTAAAATCGGTTTCCTAGTTTTAGTACGTTGCAACACAATTCGGTACCTCTCGTTGATTTATAGCATTGCAGTATTATATTATGAACCGTACGGCAAACGTAATACACGACCGGGGCCATGGATCTCGATCGGATCAGTGCCCTTCCCGACGATTTGCTGCACCTCATCCTTGACTCCGTGAATGACGCCGTATCCGTCACGCGCACAGCCGTGCTCTCCAGGCGATGGCGACGGGTGTGGATGCAAGCAGATCGCCTCCTCCTTGTGGACAGAAAGGCGATTGGACCAGGCCGCTTCGCTGATTTCGTGGACCGGGTGTTCGCCCAACGCGGCGACGCCGACTTAGGACATCTGTACATCGAATACCCGGGCGAGTGCTTCACGCCGGGACGGCTCAACCAGTGTCTCCGCTACGCCATGCGATGCGTCGTCGATTCCTTGGATGTCACAGCAACGGGCAACATCAAAAATATGTTGAACAACGATGAGCCAACCGTCGAGATGCCCGGACACGGCAGGATGAGCTGCATCAGAATGGATCTTCGTTACTACAGGTTGCAGCTTCCGCTGGCCGCGACGGCGAAATACGAGGCGTTGACAGAGCTATCGATCTCCTTGACATCGTTCCATGAGGAGGAGCACGGCGGTGCGTGGACGACGACGACGACGCTCGGCGACTTCGTGTCCACGTGCTGTCCTCGGCTGCGCAAACTGGACCTCCAGTTCCCCGAGAGGTTGCGGCGGCTGGTGCTCCGCACCGAGACCCTCGAAGAGCTTAATCTTTACTTTGCGGATTATCTGCGGACGCTGGACGTGGCGGCTCCAAACCTACGCGTCCTAAAGCTCCTCTGCTGCACGGACGGGAGCGTCGTTAAGGTCTCGGCGAAGAGGTTGGAGGAGGTTGCAGTGCACAATCTATGGGATGTCACGCTTGATATACGTGATCTAACAAATGTTCGATGCCTTGGCCCCATTGATGTCTACATGCAGGGGCAACACCTTGGTCCCGACAGCGGCGGAGGTTTGTGGCTGCTGGAGAACTGCCCTAGTGCTCAACACGTCAAACTGTCGCTTCGACATTGGGAAGCTAGCGATGTCACCGACGGCAACCTCGCTGATTATTTGACACCGTCTCAAGGCGCGCCACTTACTATCTTTGCCAACGTGAGGACGATGGAAGTAACTGTGACAGCGAATGAGTTTCCAGAGGGTCACCTTGTTCCATGTATGTCATCCCTGCTTCTGAGGTTCCCTCACCTGAGATCTTTATGCATCGAGTTGCGGGAAAGTAACAGCTGGGTAAGTATGTTTAAAACCTTCCCAGCGTACACATCACATTATATTGCCAACCCGCAAATAGATTACAACTTGATCTCCTGTTTATGCATTGACGTATATTTTTCTTTCTTTTGATTCATCTTCAGTACTCTTCTTGGCGGTGGAATTGCTTGTGCAGTAGACTCGATGCCTGGATAGGTTCCCAGAATATTTCTTTGGAATCCCTAGAAACGGTGAAGATAGATGGCTTCATGGGAGCGGACGAGGATATAGACCTTGTGAGTTTGTTATTTGCGTGCTCTGACTCAATGAAGAGCATGACCGTTTCCTGGGAGTGGACGAAGATCAAGACTTCAAATGCCACAACAGATACCCCCGCTACCATTTCGTTGAAGCAGATGATGGCAGAAGGAGACAACAACAGCACAGAGACAATTCATCAGAAACTAATGAATATCCCTAGTACTAGTCGAGGTCATTGGCATTTTGTGGAAGATGTGAAGCTGCAATGGCGTTCAATGACAGCAAATTGGATTTGTGAGAAGAAGGTTAGATTATAAAGGTGAAGGTCCATATGTCATCAGGAGCTAATGTGAAAAGAATGCTGGTGTTTTGCCAGGCGCTTTGGCTCAGTGACGAAGAAGACGTGACATGATGGTCAACTAGTATGGCAGCCCGCGCATTTGCTGCTAGCTAGATTTGCTATACTATTTAAAAATTTTATATAATTGTAGAAGTTTAAACACAGTTTTTTATTATTTGTTTTATACTTTATATTTCTAAAATAGAACAAATAGATTGTCTAATTTGTCATCATCCCTCAATTTTAGTGTGAGATGAGTCATCATTTATATCTGTTGTGTCTTAGCTAACCCATCTTATTTAATTTATAATTTAATTGGATTTACTTTCATTTATTAGTGTTTGCAATATTAAAATAGATTTCTTCATTATTCCAAATTCAAAAAAGTGACTAATCTAGAAATACGATTTAGGTGTATTTTGGATTTTTTTTATTATTCCAAATTTCGCTATTTTTGAACGCTATATGCTCAGAAACTAACGAATATCCCTGGTACTAATCGGGGGGCTTTGGCAGTTTAGGAAAGATGCATGCACATGGGCAATAGAGAACGCCACACGTACGGCCGGTGAAGGTAGAATTGGCATCTGCAGTATATAAAGCTAATCGTCATCTCAATGTACGTACGCTATATGAATCCAAGATTCATTTTTTTGGAGTTTATTTCTAATGGTTTGCCCTTTTAATTCCAACATGCATGTGAGGTTAGATTGTAGACGACGAACACCGCTTTGTGGTCTGACCTGATCATCTAGCCCCAAACTACTACTTCCTCCGTTTCAATTATTTGCTGTTATTATGGGTTTGGACACATGAATTAAGGGACGCATAAGAACCGAGGGGAGAAAAAAAAAGATGATAGAATTTAGTTATAAACATATTTGAACTATATATGGCTACTACGTTTGATGCTTTTGGTTACTCTTAAACTCTGTTGGTTTGTGGATGTAAGAGCATCTCCAAGAGACTAGGTATATTATTAGCTAAATTTAGAGATTTTACCTCTTTTGTAAAATAGAAACCACTCTAAAACCATGGTGTATTCCAACAGACTATCCAAATCTTGACTCTCCATATTCAAATCACTTTCCTCCAAGTGATTTTTTTTTTGAAAGACCTCCACGTGATTTACCTGGAGTCTAGACGCATGGCCATGGCAATGGCATTGCCGCCGCACTGTGCGAGATGCAGAATTCATGAAGGCAGGACAATGAGCCTCACGGTGTTGTCACTTATCTCCAGAGATGACGATGACAACATCTTGCAAAAGGCATTGGCGGCGGCGCACACCGCAGTTGGCTTAGAGGAAATCCACAAGAGCATGTCGGCACATTCATAAACGACGACATTGGAAGTGCTAGGATTGGAGAGCAGCGACAGATGCTATCGATATACTCCTTGCTCTCGAATCGGCCGTAGCAGCGGGCAGTGTCGACGGCGAGCATCAGGAGGAAGCCAGGCCACTCGGAGGCGCGTTCCTCAACGCGGCCGCGTCCTGCTTCGCACAGAGCGCGCGCTCCACGATGTCAAGCGCGCCAGGAGGAACTTTTGCCGTCGGCCTTGCGCAGCCGGCACAAGTAGCAGACGGCGGCGAGAGCGTTGCAGCGGGGGTTCCCGTCCGCCGGCCCCGCGCCTGTCCCCTGTGCGCGCCTCCGTCAGCGCCGGTGTCCGCGTCGGCGTCCTCCTCCCTCGGCGCGGAGCGGCTACGGACCGGGACGGAGCACGAGTGGCTGTGGGATTGCCGCGGCGGCGGGAGGGATTACGCAGCGATGGCCAGGAGAGGAAAACAGCGCGCGCTGGACGAGGGTGAGGCGCGGGAGGGACGCGTGAAACAAGGGAAAGCGCGCGAGAGGAGGCGATGGCGAGCGGCGCGGGCTCGCCAGACTTGGCGAGCGATGCCGGAGGGATGACGAGCGAGAAAATCGGAAGATGAAGATGGAGAGGCTGTTGGATCGAGTTTTTCGCCTCATATTTTCTACATTTGGCGAACTGGTACTTTTAGATGAGCTGTTGGAGATGCTCTTAAATAATGAAGTTTTCGTATCCAAAGTCTCGTACTGAGTTAGGACTCTTTTCTTCAGTACAAGTAGAAACAACCGATATAGTATATATATGCAAATCTCTGCACGCCAAAATTAACAAACCCGCGGCCGGATCGCCGCCCCATGGAGGCAGCCGGCGATGTCGACAGAATCAGCGCCCTCCCGGACGATTTGCTGCACGTCATCCAGGGCTTCCTGCCCGACGCGACCGCCGCCGCACGGACAGCCGTGCTCGCTAGGCGATGGCGGCGCGTCTGGGTCCACGCCAGACGCCTCGCGCTCCTGGAGACCGAGGTGGCCTGCGCCGCCACCGCGCCGCCGTGCCGCTTCGCCGGCTTCGTGGACTGGGTGTTCGCTCAACGCGGCGACGCCGACGTCGTCGCGTCTCTGGAGATCCGCATGAAGCGGCCCAACTGCGTCTCGCCCGAGCGCGTCAACGACTGGATCCGCTACGCGATGCGACACGTCTTCGAGTCCTTCGTCCTTCACCTGCCACCAAACTGGACCCGTGAGCAGCGAGCCGTCGTGCTGCCGAGCCATGGCACGGCGGCGGCAGCGTCCATCTGGCTGTCCGTTCCGAGATACGGGATTCAACTCCCGATTCCTAGGGCGGCGAAGTACAAAGAATTAATCGCTCTAAGGATTTCTGAAGCGTCGTTCGATAAGGTTCCACCCGGCGGGCGCACGCTTGGTGATTTCGTGTCGACCAGCTGCCCTCGCCTGCGCAAGCTTGAGATCGAGTCCCCAGCTGGACTACCCGAGCTGGTGCTCCGTGCCGAGGCGCTGGAACAGTTTCACCTTTCCGATGCTGCGGATCTGCTAGATCTTGACATGACAGCGCCCAAACTGCGTGTTCTCAAGCTCAAAGGTTGCTTTAAAGACACGGCCAGCAAGGTGGTTAGAGTCGCGGCATCGTCGGCGTTGGAGGAGATCGGCATCGACAGCTTCCCCCATCGCATGCGCGCAAAGATTGACATACATGGCCTGGCAAGCGTTCGTCGTCTCAGCGACCTCACGCTCGCCGTGGATGGCGAATTCTACCAGGACATGGGTGTTGGGTTGCTTCTCCTCGAGAACTGCCCCGGTGTCCGACACGTCGATGTCTCGGTAGTGCATTTGCCTTACCTCACAAGTCCTCCGGCTTCCCAACACACTGGGCAATTCGCAAATGTAAGGAGCATGGCCATAGAAGCACGTCTCCCTCCGCACCGTCACCTGGTGGCAAGTATATCACTGCTGCTCTTGAGGTTCCCTCGCTTGAGATCCCTGCGCATCAACTTCACTGATATCAACCAGGTATGCTCGTTAAAAGCCATACATGCAAAATAGGCAAAATAGTTCTTTTAAGATATATGTTTACTTTTTTTTCCTTGTGTCTGTGTCATATATACAGGACCGTTGGTGCTACTGCTGTGGACTAGATGTTTGGAAAAGTAATGAAAAGATCTGCTTGAAATA
The DNA here is from genome assembly GCA_012490785.1 of Eragrostis nindensis. Taxonomy (NCBI): domain Eukaryota; kingdom Viridiplantae; phylum Streptophyta; class Magnoliopsida; order Poales; family Poaceae; genus Eragrostis; species Eragrostis nindensis. Next base: position 191,810 of record JAAXCT010001264.1, read on the forward strand.
CCTAGAGGAAGTGACAATAACTGGCTTTATTGGAACAACTCAAGAGATGGACTTTTTGAATTTGCTGTTTGCGTGCTCGCCCTCAATAAACAGCATCACTCTCGGAGCCAACCCAGAGATACGCTATGCTGCTGGCTTGAAACGGATGTTGATGGCAGAAGAAGACGAAGACGAAGAAGATGGTATGGAGACGGATACGTCAATTGGTCAGGAACTAATGAAGATCCCTTATACTGATCGAGGCCGTTGGCATTTTGGGGAAGATGTATACAGGTGGACGTGCCACACAACAGAGAACAATGCGGAGTTTGTCCAGGCGGGAGTCGAACATATCAGGTTATTCAACGTAGAACTAGATATCATCTTGCAAAATCTATTTGTTGCTTCAATACCGTGAATTTTTTACAAAGATGATATTGTGGTACACATCCGTATCAAACTCTCCGACTTGGGATAAAATCCATCACGTGGGTAATCCCATTATACTTTCTTAAAATGTACTTGTTCCGTCAGTGTACGTCTCAACGTCTGTGGCGATGTCAACATAGGATCTCACAAGGAGTGTCTGTATCTGCACTCGGACACGTAAGCTTGTCATGAGGTGGACCATGCATGCATGGTGTTGCCAAATCGATGTAGTGATATCGTAGTCGTCAACGATGTTTCCCTTACACACATCATATTTATGGAGAATTATCCTAATAAAGCCAACAATATGAAGCTAGTGTTTGTGCATTTGAGCAACTATCCGGCCTTGAGATCAAATTTCATAGAAGTGAAACATTCTGCTACGGGGCTGCCAAGGATTTAGACAGGAAAGCTCACAGATCTTTGGATGTGACATGGGATCAGTCCCCTTTAGATATCTTGGAATTCCAATACACCGTAGCAAACTTTGCAATATAGCTAGATTAGAAAGAGGTAGAAGAAAGGTTCTAGAAGAAACTTAGTGGATGGAAATGAAAAATGCTCTCAGGAGGTGGTCTAGTACTCGTCTGTCCCATAGCAATTTATCAATATTATGCTGTCTTTCTTTGAGTTTTCAAAAGCAATTATAAAGAAGGTACACTATTATAGGTCTAGGTTTGTTTAGCAAAGTGATGACATAAAAGAAGCATAGACTGACTAATGGGACATTCTTTGTACCCCAAAGGACTAGTGAGGGTTGGGTATCATGGATCTTGAATTTTAGAATAATTGTTTCTTAAAGTAAGTGGCTTTTAGGAACTTATTAAATATTAATGAAGATGGGTTGTCGTAAGAACTAGTAAGTACTTAGAGATACAAACGAGAACCCAGGTAGACTCATGAAGGCCAAAAATGACTTTTTAGCGGCCCCTGGGCTGGCGGCCCATGGCCGACGCAACAACGTGCTGACCCAGTAAACGCGACGCCACGCCACCGCCTTTTGCTCGCGTACAGTTTCGGATACGAACGCCGCGTCCGATACGAAGAGGAAAAACCGCCTCCGCCGAAAGGAAAGTGAGAATAAAACCAGAGAGATCGCGCGACGCAGCAGCATCAACCCTGGCTGTGGCGCAGTTCGCATCGGCATCTCGCGCATAGGCAGGCAGGTAGGCAGGATCCAAGAAACCGTAACCCCCTTTTCCCCGTGTCCGTGGCGGCCATGGCCGACCGAAGCGAGCGCTCCTCGTCGCCGGGCACCCCGGCCAAGCGCCGCCGCTCCACCGACGGCGTTGCCCGGCCGGACGCCTCAGCACCGAAGCGCCCCAAGCACCACGACCACCGTGAGGGCGACGACGGCGAGATCGAGGATGGGGAGATTCTTGACGACGTCGCCGTCGCTGCTGCTATGGATGTCGATGCAGATTCAGCCGATCAGCATGACAGCGATTACCGGAGGGGGAAATCTGGTGGACATGCGACTCGGAGCCGGGAGAGTGAAAGGGAAAGGAGCCGCAGCCGTGTCGTCCGTGACGGACACGGTTGCCGAGAAAGGTACGGGCACGGAGAGAGAAGCTGCGGTCGAGGTAGATCGGACAGCAAGAGAGAAAGTGCATGCGCTCGCGATGAAGGACGGCGTGGCATTAGTTCACAGCCTGAAGATCACGAGAGGAAGACGGACGCGAGCAACGATGTTAGAGATGATGGCCACATATTGCACGAAGAGATGAAGGGAAATCCTTTTAAGGAGCAAATGAAAGAGGGGAACCAAGCGAAAACAGAGTATCAGGTTGCAGGGAAAATCGAGAAGGCAGGGGCAAGGAAGATATGTATTGTGCTTAAGTCCGGCCAGCAGGAAAAGCAGCAGCAGGTGAAGCCTGTACCCAGCATCAACAATGAAAAAGCAAGGGACGGAGACAAAACAGCACACCATCTGAGAGACAAGGTCCGAGCAGAGAAGAAGCATGATTCTTCGGAGGCGTCTGCTAGCAAAGCAAAACAGAGTGATCGGGAGTCAGCAGTTGCTAATAGTGGTGGCAGTCTTAACAATCCACCTGCAGCAATTCGGAAATCGATTTCGGCCATTCAGAGAAAGGATCATCATGACAACTGGGATGACGAAGAGGGGTACTACACATACCGGTTCGGGGAACTGCTGAACGGCCGGTATGAGATCACGGCGGCGCACGGGAAGGGCGTGTTCTCGACGGTCGTGCGGGCGAAGGATCTCCAAGCTGGGAAAGATGATCCTGCACTGGTTGCAATCAAAATTGTTCGCAACAACGATACCATGTACAGGGCCGGTAAGCAAGAGGTTTCGATACTGGGAAGGCTTGCAAGTGCGGACAGCAAGGACAAGCACCACTGCGTGAGGTTCATGTCCAGTTTCCGGGACAAGAACCATCTTTGCCTGGTTTTTGAGTCTCTCAGCATGAACCTTCGTGAGGCGCTGAAGAGGCGCACCGGCAATCTCGGGTTTAAACTGACTACGGTCAGGGCATATTCGAAGCAGCTTTTCATCGCCTTGAAGCACTTGAAGAACTGCAAAGTTCTGCACTGCGATATTAAGCTGGACAATATTCTGCTGAACGAGCCCAAGAATTCGGTGAAGCTATGTGATTTTGGCAGTGCTATGCTTGCAGGAATGAACGAGGTTACGCCTTATCTTGTGAGCCGTTACTACCGTGCACCCGAGATTATGCTCGGGCTAACTTATGACCATCCGTTGGACATGTGGTCAGTAGGTTGCTGCCTATATGAGCTTTACACTGGAAATGTCTTATTCCCAGGTCCATCCAACAATGACATGCTTCGCCTGCATATGGAGTTGAAGGGCCCCTTCCCTAGGAAGATGCTTCGAAAGGGTGCCTTCATCAACCAACACTTCGACGGAAACCTGAATTTTCAGGCCATTAAGGAGGATCCGGTGACAAAAAAGGTGGTCATAAGGTTAGTTTCGAACACTAAACCAAAGGGCTTCGGTTCTTTGACTTCGAAAATTTCTGGCGAGGATCCAAAACTCCTATCCAGTTTCAGAGACCTTCTTGATAAAATATTTGTCCTGGATCCAGAGAAGAGGATTTCCATCGAACAAGCACTTAACCATCCTTTTTTCACGGGTAAATTCAAATAAGATGATTGTTCCTTTTATATTTCTTTTCTCTAATCATTGGAACTTCTATCCTGTTTCCTGGGAGCTGTACGAGACCAGAGTTTATGGATGAGGCGTGGAACTAAGGAACAGATGTTTATCTTCAGGCTTTGCTCCATGCATCAATAATTTGGGTATGTTTTGTTCCTTGTAAGACATGATGTAACTTCTATTTAGCGTTCCATTCCTTGTATAAAGACATTTTCATAATGTAATAATTTCCGCTAGCACATGAAAGGTGAGGACATACTAAGGCGCATCTTGAGGATCATAGTGACGTATAAGGTATTGTACATTGGTGCGCAAACATATTACTAGCAGCAATTTTGTTTTTGTGCATCTTCTGTTTCTGAGGATGGGAACATAACTTTTCACTATTCGCAGGTAGATTTTTCCTTATTTCTCGTTCACTCTGTGTACGCTTCAAATCACATTTCATAAAGGTTTGTATACTGAAAATGCTATCTTATATTATTTCTTTTGTACGCTGCATATCCGTGCCGTTATTCAACCGATATATTTCACATACTTGTATGTGCATTCCTCCACTGGAATGATATATCTACCAACCATGTCATGTCAGGCTCGGATCCCAAAAGCTCACAATACATCAAAGCGTTTAAGTTGGCAAATTTGGTTTGTGACATTGGAGGATCTGAAAAATGTACCACCAGACTGTTCTGGTACATCTTAATGCCAACTAATTTAGCTTTCCATCAATTTTGTTGTAGTTCTATCGTTTTTCTCATTTGGACTTACTATTCTTGCCTCTGCTGCTCTTCCTCCACGAGAGGCCACCACACAGGAGCGAAAAAAATCCCGCTGTTGCTGCCCCAGATATATGCTCGATCATCTCAGAAAGTGAAAATGATCACGAAAATAGCATTCTGCATTCATCTCACAGCAACAAATGCTACGCACATGATCACCAAAGTTACTTGGTACTCCGCCCGAAACTAGGTCCTGTCCATGGAGGAAATGATGAGGATAAGAGTATTGTTTCACGCGGAAGAGATCATGCATGGATAAAAATGTTAAAATTAGGGTGTATCTTTATGGTTCGGTGGTATCTTCTGAAGCTGTGATATTTTAATTAATGTCATATAACCAATTTGCACTTAATATTTATCTGCCAGGCATATATGATTGCCCACTGGTAGCTGCTCATAGCTGCTCGACAACACCGGCAATAAGGGTTGTGTCGTGACAGGTAGCAGCAAGCAGATTCCATCATTTCCCGACTCAAACTTACTCACCTGACCAGCCGTCCACTCCTTTTATCACTCAATTCCCTATGAGAGAAATTCCATGGTTTGAGAACAACTTTTCCTGAATTTTCTACAAAGATTATGTAAAACCATTGTAATGTTTATTTAAATCTTCAAAAAAAACATTGACCCTCGGTTAATTTCTTTTAGGGGTCACTTTTCCTAGAGTGTAGCTCATTTGGTAACGCTCCTTATTTTGGTGAAACAATGTGCATGAATAATTCGAATTTTCAACTCAACACGTGCAACATTTACAAGGTGCTCCTCTACAACGTGGCACATGAGTTGACTTTGTCAGTCTCAATATAGGTAGGTTTGTATTCATCGGAATACGATCCTCATACATCTACATATGGGTGCCTATTCGTACTGTGTTTCTATAAAATGATTTGTTCTATTCTAAGAAACAAATATAACTTGTTTATACCAGGTATTTACACAAAAAAGTGATGAAGCAGTGAGGACGTGGTCCAAATGAATCAAACCATTCAGGAGGCATATACCAACAATATTTGTAACTCACAAATTCCTTCTCGTATTTTTTCAATATGCATGCACACCCTACACCTATGAATGCCTAAAAGAGACTTGGATGACTGATATTAAGATTTACAAGGTCACATATATATGGCACCTCATATCAAAAGAGGCGTCTCCTACTGACTCACAAACTCATCATGAAGTCACCAATGTCACCTCAATGTCGCCTACTACTGAGAATAATTAGCCATAAATGCAAGCGGAGCCGGAGAAACTAACCAATTGTGAGTAGCAATTTCATTCTCAATTGGTGCCCATAAAACCAAGAGTCCAATCAAACTAGCAAGTGAAGATGCTTGTCAAAACTAAACACATTAGCATAGGACTTTTAATCTTCTTGATTTTTTTTTGGCCAAATAAATGCATAGACCATAGACTGGTGTATGCTTAGGCCTGCATGTCACAGCTTCTTCATGAATGCTGGACTTGACGGACTACTTGCGTGGTCTTTAGCAGAAATACACACCGTGTCCAGCCTGCACGGAATGACCGGGTCGATCGGACGGTAACAAGATACAGGGAATAGTGCCCGTGATCTCAAACACCTCCATCGAAATGCTACCCGATTCCAGCTGTTTGAGCGATAAGTTCGTGCGTAGCTCGGCGTCGGTTGCGATGGCATGCAAACTGCGCGTTGAACTACTAACTGATCTGTAACTCGATCGCAATCTCGCATCCATCTATCTATAAAAATCCACCAGACTCCCTAGCTTGAGACGCATCCACACCCTCGCCGCCGCCGTCCCTTCCTATCCCAACCACCCGACCTGCAGCCACATCATGTCGACGGCGACGGCGACGGGGCTCTCCGTGTCCACCGCCGCCGCCATGGCGTCGGCCACCAAGTGCCACCTGTTCAAGATCGAGGGGTACAAGCGGATCAAGATCCTGTACGGCAACGGCAGGTGCCTCGAGTCCGGCGGTTTCGAGGCGGCCGGCCGCACCTGGAGGATCCGGTTCTTCCCGGACGGGAACAAGGAGGAGAATGCCGGCTACATCTCCCTCTACCTCAAGCTCGAAGACGACGCCGCCGCCGCTGACGAGGCCGGGAACGACGACGTGCTGGCCGAGGTGCGGCTCTCCCTGGTTCGCCACCACCGCCGCGCCGGCGACAAGCCGGCGGCGGCGGCGGTGAGCAAGCCGCACGTCGCCAACTTCACGACCACGTTCAAGGAGGACAGGAAGGTGGTGGGCTACCACCAGTTCATCAAGCGGGAGGACCTGGAGAAGTCGGAGTTCCTCAGGGACGACTGCCTCGCCGTGCGCTGCGACGTCGCCGTGCTCAAGCAGTCCGTCGACGCCGAGGAGCAGACCGCGCAGGCCAGCGACATGGAGAGGCTCGGCATCGTCTGTGACTGCACGGACGAGACGTGCAAGCGTCATCATCTCAGGGGCGGGTTCTGGCTCCGGGACGCGTTCGCCAAGCTGTTCTTGGGCTGTTTCCAAGTTTGAAATCATGCATCTTCTAGTCCGCGTTCGTGAGTAGTATTCGCCAGATATGTTTCCTGTTTCAGGGACGGTTCTTTTAGCAAATTTATTTCGAGATCACGGGTGCTATCGTTAATTATCGATTCGTCAGATATTTTCACAGTGAATAAATTAGAGGTGGTATGAGATTTGCAATTGTTGAGATGTAATCTCACATGTTAATTGACAACATATCTGGATGCTTCTCGTACGATAGTTGTCATATTTTATGTTTGAGCAACAATTAATAGCACTACTATTTCAGTATCCAAGAGTTTGATCAGTTTCCGCTCACAGAAAAGAGTTTTGATCAGTTTTATATCGAGCCAGAGTGGTTGGTATGTCGATTCGTTAGGATTATTTTTCTCCATGAATGAAAAAGGTATCGTAAAAGATGTGTTACTGCCTTATGTTTAGATGTGCAGTTGACCTTTTTCTTTTGGCTAATCAGATGTGCAACTGACTTGCTCGCTATGATTGTTAAAAATTGCCTAGGCGCTAGAAAATTAGGTATTTCTAATGCCTGACTCATATTTTCTTTCCTACATATTCTTCTTAAGTTGCATGTATGAATAGATAAGAAAATAAATTTAGGTATTTCTAATGCCTGAAATACCTTAATTTTTCATTAGGTATTTCTAATGCCTGCAATACCTTAATTTTTCTCACTCTGAGTCACACCCAATATATATTAAAGTGACACCTATTGTATACCAAATTTACAGCGATTATTTCGGTGTAATTCTTGAGTATAAATGGTGTAAATAAAATTCATGCGCTAGGATCCTTTAAATGCCTGAATTTTTGTTCTCTATTATGTGAGACTAAATCTCATCCACAAAAGTAAGATATAATGGTTGAAAATTCAAACATTATTATTTCCTATAATGCCTAGGCAATGTATAGAGAGGCTCTCTTAGTTTATATTTTGACAAAAAGGGATTCTCCTAGTGAGCCTACTATCAGCTTTAAGTTTGTGCTTAGAAACTGACAACAGAAAATAACAGTTCTTTTAAAATGATTGAATAATACAAATAAAAGATATGGTAATAACCATATGGTTGATAATTCTATATTATTGTCGAGTTGTGCAGTCAAACATTTAGTTGTGTACTTAGTACCATCATGACGTACTCGACCACGGATGGGCAGTGGCAGCGTGCACCGGCCTTTGAAGGCAAAGGCTGCCACGTCCCGTGACCGGAACATGGCCAGCGGCACATACACTGTGGTGCGGCGGATTGGATGGGGCAAGCCGGGACCACGATGTTCTGACACCCCTAGTGTTACTAGAACCCCTGCCTGCAGATCAAACCCCTGAACCCACCCAAACTGAAATCCAAATGAAATCAAATCAAATTCCAACATTTGAATAAACATCAAAACAAAGTTTGTCAAGGAATTCAAATATTCTAATAACAACTCGACCTGAACAAAATTCTATCTGAAAGTACGTCTCAAGAGAGAATTTGGAGAATTTTTTAACAAATTCTGAAAAACAGCCTAAGAATTCAAAGAAATCCATCAAACCCCTCTGTTCAAGGATTTGTAAATCAAAACTCTTTACTCAAATCCGCATGGACCCAAAACGGAAAGTTGTAGCCCTTTGTCTGATCTTCCTCCCCAGAAATTTTCAGAATTTTGGACGTCAGTAAGGCTCCTTTTTAATTCATACAATGCAGCAGGATTTGGAATAATTTAAAAAATTTGAACAATTCGAAAAGCCATAGGGCCCACCTGTCATGGCGTCGCCGCCTCCTCCCGTGGGCGCGCAGGACTTACAAGCCGCATGGCTGCTGGAAGGGGACACGCCGCGCCTCCGATCCCTACCTCCCCCCCCCCCCCCCCCCCCCCCCCCCCCCCCCCCCCCAATAAAACCTCATGCCTCCTTTTCCTCTTCAGCCTCCTCCCGCCATTGCCGAGCAAGATCTCAAGCTCGCTGCTCATCGCTGTCAATCAACCCTGGTCGAGCCGCACCACATAGAGCTTATCCTCAACGCCCTCAAACTCCACCATGGCCGCCAACCCCTCTCCCCCGCTATGATCCGCGAATAGATGTTGTGTGATGACCATACAACTGGCAGCTTCTAATCATCGACATACTCAGTTAACTATGACTTAGTGTAGTGATAGCATTTGATTAGGTGAAATCAGTTTGCATAGTTGATTGCATATTAACACAAGCATTAAGGAAATGAGAAGTTAATTAAAAACAATATGCACATAATCTAATAAGTATAAGAAGGCAAACACATGTTGGAGTATATACACACACATGTATTCAGCTGAAAACGTGCATTGCAGTATGTGCATAATTATTCAGCACTCAGTTAACTGATATATACATAAATATGAATTTTTCTGTACATAAATAATCCTATAGTTCTCAGAATTCACAACAAACACTACGGGAAAACCCCCGTTTGCCGTGTGCCAAACAGTTTGCCGAGCGCTTTATCTCGGGCACACGGCAAACAGCCTGTTTGCCGAGTGCCGCACTCGGCAAACAATAGGCACCCGGCATACAGAGCTTTGCCGAGTGCCACGTGGACGGCACACGGCAAAGATCACACTTTGCCGTGTGCCACGTGGCCGCCACACGGCAAAGATGCCGTCTGGCACTCGGCAAAAAATAGCGCTCGGTAAATTTGACGCCGTTAGATTTTTTGTTGACGGCCGATGAAGGAGGTGGGCCGGGCACTCGGCAAAACCGAACACACGGCAAAATTTTTAATTTTTGCCGAGTGTCCCCGCTAGGCACTCGGCAAACAGGAACATTTGCCGTGTGCCCCAAGCCAGCACACGGCAAAATGGCTTCTTTGCCGAGTGTTTGCTCCACTACACTCGGCAAAGATTATTTCAATTAATTTTTTGGGCCTCTAAATTAATTCAAAAAAACAATTTTGAACTGCAAAGTTGTATATTTTGACAACATCTACACTTCTTATTTTGGTTTTTTTTCATTCGACAAAGCGCTAGTAAATTTGTTCAAAATCCTAGATCTCCCGGATAGTTTTCCGAAACACGAAGGATATTTGGAATATGTGGACAACACGTCTATAATTATTTTTGAAAGAAAAAAAAGATCAAAACAAAGTTGTAGATCTGCATAAGTTAAACACCTTGCTGTTGACACTTTTTTATTTGAATTGAAAATGTCAGCGGAAAAATTGTTTGAATTTCTCAAATTTGAAAATTTGAATTTTGGAAACAATTTCGGATGGAGAAATACTGAAAAAAAGTTGTAGATCTCGAGAAGTTATGAAACTGTCATGTTGACAACTTTTTTATTTGAAATCAAATTGTCGATTTTTGAAATTTGACGTAAAGTACGTTTGAATTTCTCAATTTGAAATTTGAATTTTTTTAACAATCTCACAATCTTGGATGGCAAAATTATGAAAATAAAAGTTGTAGATCTCGAAATGTTATGAAACTTTCATGTTGATAAATTTTTTGTTTGAAATCGTATTGTCGACGAAATAATTATCTAAAACTTAAAACTATGTGTTGTCAAAAAAAAAAAGAAAATCAAATCTTTGCCGCGTGCCACGTGGCGGGCACACGGCAAAGATTTGAGTTTGCCGTGCGCCGGATCGCGGGCACTCGGCAAACCTTTTTTCCCCTTATCCCCGCGCGGCCATCTCTCCTTTCTTCTCTCTCACTCGCCTTCATTTCTCTCTCACTCTTCTCTACGACGGCCGCCGCCCAACGCCACCGTGCCGCCTCCCCGCCGCGCCCGCCTGCCCGCGGCCCCGCCTGCCCCGAGCGCAGCGCCCCCGCTCCGACCGCCCCGGCCCACGCCCGCCACGTCGCCGAGAGCCGCCCCGGGCCCACGCCCGCCACCGTCGCCGAGACGCACGCCCCGACCTCGAGCCCGCCGGCCGGCCGAGCGCCGCCGAGCTTCGCCGCCCCGACCTCGAGCCCGCGGCCGGCCGGCGCCGTCCGCCGGCCCCCCACCGCGACGCCCGGCAGCCCTCCCCTCCACCGCGCAGCCCGGCCCCCCTCCTCCGCCGACGCCCGCCGCCGGCCTCGAGAGCTCCCTCCACCGCGCTGCTGCTGGAAGGTGTGTTGCTCAGATATCATCCTCATCCCAGCTCACGCAGTTCTCGTCGCCGGCGAGTCGTGCCGTCGAGCCGCTCGTCGCGCTGCTCTGCCGAATCGCCACCAGCCTTGCGCCGTATTCATGTCACCTAGAGACACCACAAATGGACTTCCCATGGCACTAGGATTCTATTGCTTGCTTCACCTGTAGAGAGAAAAGTTGTGGGAGCTCTGCTCCCCGCGGCCGCCGGCAGCGAAGCCGTTGCCGTGCGTGCGAGCTCCTGTGTCCAGAAAGGAAGTCGTCTCCATCACTTTCAGCTGGGCCCAGCTGCTACGCCACCAGGCCAAAGGCCCTTTAGCCTTTGATTTAATCAGAATTCCCTGGTACTAGTTGATAGATACGGATGATTCTTTCTGAAGATATATGCACCGGTGATGAGAGCTAGGTCCACTGCTATCCGCAACTTAATAATACCAACAAATGCGGCCGATAAGCCTTTTTATCCTATAATAGCACTCCGAACGGAAGCATTATGTCTTCTGGTGTGTGCTTTGCTTGCGTGCTAATTAACTCTTGATTCCCAAACTAACGAATTTGTGTTGCCTATCGAGTTGGATCGAGTTCACTGTTCTTGGATGGAGTCATGGAGGCATGAACTCTTGTCGGCACACGGATCGTTGAACAGGGATGGATTTTATTGTTCCTTTTTGAATGGAAACCGCGACGACGCTGCGGGTTTGGTTGTCCTGCACCATTGACCAGCGGCCCAAGGGATATTGGGTTTGATTAACTAATCTGCATTTGCCAAGCATGACCAGCACATATCTTACATGAACAATCATAGTTCCGGAAACACATCTAAGTTTAAGGTCTGCTTCTATTGGAGTTCTTCCTTCCTATTTACTTTATCTGATTATTATTGTGCTTGACATTTGAGTGCTTTAGCCTTATTGGCTATTTCATTCATGTCACGGTAGAATACGAGGAAGTCACGCCATCTGGCAATGTGACACATTGTAAACATATGAAATCACAAACACACAAGGACCTCCGAGAGGAGGAGGAGCACCAGGAGGAGTCCGTGGAGGTGGAGGAGCACCACGGAGAGGAGGAGGGAAGAGGATTACCTTCTGCTCACGCTCTGAGGAGGAGGAGACGAGGACGAGGACGGGGAGGGGGAGGCAGAGGGGTCCGGTTCCGCTTCCGAGGACTTGCAGAGTGTGTGGTGCGAGTGGTCCTCACAGCTCCCGACTCGGCCGATTCCTCCTCAGACGGCCGATGATTCGACCCGAAACCGCCTAGGTACGTAATTTTCTAATTTTTATCGCTAACTTCTCATTTCATATGTCAAAATCACAATAACATCTATTATTTTGTCTCATTCGTTTGGGCAGGGGTTGGGACGTGATCGAGGCAGGTGACACAAGCGCCT